>JAQBSW010001059.1:0-151970 GCA_029291075.1 Eudiplozoon nipponicum | reverse complement strand
CTGGCCTTCATCGATATCAGTTATCACAGTTTCGCGGTAAGCATGACATCATTCAATTCAATATATTACAGTTAAATACTGTTTGTTGCGAAGAACTAATATATATGCAAGTATGTATTAGGTTTTGCGAACCTAGTAACAAATTAGTTCAGTTGTGACCAGAAGGATATACCAAAGGCAGCATGAACGGAAAGTATAATCTCATGCACATTCGTTTCGTGCTTACTGGCGACTCATCAGTAGGAGCCGGTATTACGCCCTTTAACCACTATATATTTGGTAGAAGAATGTGGAATAATAGGACGGTACAATCTCCTAGACGAATGTGTAAACCTGTAATAGTGAAGCTAACATAATCTAAAGTCAACGACAATGCGACTTCAATGCTAACTCACACTATATAATATATATACCGAGTCTGTAAAGGATACTAACACTTTGGCTATTGTGTTAGTAACTGATACCTTTTTTGAAATCGATGAGTACCGGATACTAACACTATGGTTTAACTGGAGTAACAGGTGTTCGGAATTTGTTGTAATTCTCAATTTGGGTGAACTTTAGCATAAATTTATATCCATCAAGTTGGTATCATGTACCGACTCGGAAACCATAGTGTTAGTATCCGGTACTCATCGATTTCAAAAAAGGTATCAGTTACTAACACAATAGCCATAGTGTTAGTATCCTTTACAGACTCGGCATATATATTATATAGTGTGAGTTAGCATTGAAGTCGCATTGTCGTTGACTTTAGATTATGTTAGCTTCACTATTACAGGTTTACACATTCGTCTAGGTGATTGTACCGTCCTATTATTCCACATTCTTCTACCAAATATATAGTGGTTAAAGGGCGTAATACCGGCTCCTACTGACGAGTCGCCAGTAAGCACGAAACGAATGTGCATGAGATTATACTTTCCGTTCATGCTGCCTTTGGTTTATCCTTCTGGTCACAACTGAACTAATTTGTTACTAGGTTCGCAAAACCTAATACATACTTGCATATATATTAATTCTTCGCAACAAACAGTATTTAGTTGAAGTATTAGTTGGTAAATGCGGATGCATAGCTGTGTTGCCCATCAATCTGTTTCTATAATTCATATTTAAAGAATCTGAGCTAAAAAGACACATGAGACTGCATTAATTTAAAATAATTGGGCAGATTTCGACTTATGAGAAAACTTTCGAATAGTAGTTAGAAGCAATTCGAAGTCTTACAGAGCAATAAATTCCTAGAATTTATAAATGAACCAATTTAAATAGGCTAGGTTAAGCAAGATATTAACTACTCATGACTACAGTTTAGGTGACAAATTTACTGTGCGAATGAAGCAAGAGAATGCCTCAATATATAGTACTAATGATTCTAATAAAAAATCAAAATTATAATCCAAAAACAGAGACATGTTCCGAGGTATAAACTAGTATTGCGATGAATTTCATTACATTTTGAGTACATAGACAATAGGCGACAAGAAAACTAGACTGTGAAGCTTAGATGATTGTATGGTTTGTATGACTGTTAAGATAATTACGCGCTTTTGCTGGATCTGAGGACTAATTAACCAATTATGGTCCCTACCGGCTAATTAAAAATGCATATAAATCTACTAATTTTAAAACTGAAGAGCAAGCGTAGACAAAACCTAGGTCCCACAAGCACTGGGCTACAGTAGTTCATGTGCCATTAGGGCAGAATTTAGAATTAAACACCGTTTTCCGCTACATTATGGAATCTATTTTACTCCGAACAAGTCGCTGTAAAAGAGCGTATGCGGTGCACCGTTACGAAGTGACACATATTGCAGCCACTAGATCGTTGATATAACGTTTATGCATGGATTTTGCCAGTAGACCATTTAATAAGATGCATAACATTCTAACAAAGACAGTGTCTAAGCCAAACGCCTAGGCATTTATTAACCAGATATTCTTTAAATCAAGTTTGCGAGCATGAAATAAACACCAATCCCATTGTAGTTAACCAGTCGTCGAACAACATAACAAAACTACCGCCAGTCACAACGCTATTATTGTTTAATTGTATTAACCAGATGCTCCTGATTTCGTTTCCTTAGTAATCGACCAGTCCTACCTACATGACACTCTGAGCACTACTTCCATTGCATAAACAAACAACATTAGACTGCTCCGTTGCTAAGAGGTTATCTTTTATACTTAAGTTTAGTAGGTAGTTTGCGCTAAAATGGACTATCGACATTTCTACATGAATTAAATTAAAACTAACTCCTCGTGTGTACGTTTCTGTGTGTGCCTGTCTTCTCCTTCGTTCTTCCATTTCGGTTTAACTTTCTAAACTATAAACACATAAATCAACTTAAATATGCGTGTTTTATGAATTAATAGGATAACTTAGTCGAATTTAGTTTTGGCGAAACGAAAATGGTTTTGACAAAACGCTGTATAAGCCAGTTTTTACAAAAAGCATTTACAAATCCAAATAGATAAAGCACAAGTTGTTGAACTAAAAAAATGTTGATAGCACGGGGCATAGGTAAAATAAAGGTTTATTTGCTGCCTTGAACTAAAGATTAACCTTCTTAATTGACATAATTTTGCTATATCGTGATAACTGGTTATTTCAAGTCCGAAAAGTCAATGGTTATGCCTACCTGTGCTGCCATTTATTGTGTAATTTAATGACATTCGTATTATAGCAGTTGATTTACAACGTATTGAAACGAACAAAATAATAATTCGGATCATTAAAGCATGATGGAAAACTGACTAAGTTCGATACTTGATGAGACTAGGTATACAGAGAATTTGAGATTGCGGTAGTTTTAGTTACCGAGACATTTCTTTATTTCAAACAATTAGTGGGTCAAAGATTAAGGTATAAATGGATCCGTTTTGGAACGAGGCTATCATATTTGCTTAAGTCTGTTATTGTGAGCGATACACCGCATATGTGATTAGAAGCCTGATGATGGGACTGAAAAAAAATGGTACCGAAACGTTGCCAGTCAGCGAAGATTAGGTCGTACATCATTTCAAGTGGTTAGCACGAACGATATTGAAACCTTCGGAGGGAGGGGACGAATTAGCACGAAGACAACCTCGATGCGTACTTGGAATAGAGGATCATCGGATATTCGCTGAACTAATAGTGCAAATCTACCACCCACGAAAGAAAACTGTGGATACTCTAAATGTGATGATCGCACTGTGCAAATCAATACACCAATGTTCAAACCGAATAAGTTTCATGTTATCTATATATATATATATATATATATATATATATATATATATAGAAATAGACTAATAAACCCAGGACATATAAATTATACACACATATATATATATGTATATATATATATATATATATATATATATATAATTTATATAACATCCTGGTTTTAATTTCACCAGTGAGTGCAAACAAATATAACTCGGTTTTACGATATATATATATATATATATATATATATATATATATATATATTGTAGTATGAACTTAATCTACTCTGTGCAGTCAAGAGCATAAACGTGATTTCGACTTCGCTACAATTGTATAAGATATGCAAGTAATAATCGATGCATAGGCATCGATAACAAGCTTGAAATCAAGTCTTTGGACTTGATAAAAGCGTGAATCCCAATTTATTAAACCCTTCGCACAATATAAATCAGGGAAATAGATAAATTGGACACCTAACTAAAATGATATTTATGCTTCTGTATCGTCCCCGAACTGGATTGAAATTTTGGTTATAGCCTTTCACTCATTAAACGGTTGCTTATTTAAATAACCCATAAAAATGTGGCAAAAGCTGCAAAAATAAATTTGTGTTTGTAAAAAGAAATATTGCAGCCGACACTCTGACTAAGTACAATATCTTCAAGATTACCATTTCGTATAACTTACGTGAATAAATGTGTATTCATTAATAATGAAAGCAGACAGCTAGCCTTGGCACTTGGATAATTACCATGGAAGTTAGAATTGCATTATTGACTGTAGATGACAGTATTTTTTTTCTGTATTGGACGTCCGGTTAAATACAACCAGATTTGTGTGTATATCGCACTCAGATACTCGATTTTAAACTATTTTTCTATCAGTGCAGAATCGATAATTGCTTTCCCTTAAAACAGCTATCCAAAAGTAAACCAGCTAATTTGACTGATCAAAAATAGTGCACGACTTACCATATTGAAAGTGGTGCTCGACGGCTACATATCCCCAAATCAAACGAGCCACCACTTGAATGGTATGACCTCGTATGCCATAACTGTAGCGTTCTGCAATGTCGGACAGTCGTTGTGTTAAATCCACAAAGGCAGCTAATGACCCATCAACATCTGTGTGCTGGGCCGAGGGAAGTCCTTGGTTATGCGCCTGGCATGCCAGTATTCGCTTCTTCTGAATTTTAAGTAGATTGCTTATCGTGTGCGCGGGGAAGGTGGCCAACATTGACTTCACTTGACCGGCATAGGAAGAGGTTAGATTCCGTAAGGATTTCTCCAAATTAGCAGGAAGACGACCAGACAACTGAGCAATAGCTTCCTGAAAATATAAATGTGTGTATATGCAAAACTAAATTTAGTGCGAGCTTACAAATATTGTAATAAAAAACTTAATACAATGCAGCCATCAATGGTTACGATGGTGATAAGTAAAATTCTTCAGATTAAGTAGGTGAACTTGGAGTACACCTATTTTATTTAACCAGTCACTAGAAAAATGACAAACGTCCATCGAAACACATTTAATCAACTTCAAAAATTTTAATTTAAATCAAGTTTCCGAACTTTGAATAAACAGTTACCCTTTTTCTTAAACAGTCGCACAATATAGCAAAACTACCTTTAGCTATACGCAATGAGCATTACTACCTTCCTTGGTCATCATCAGGGCGCCACGAAATACTCAATAACGTAGATGATATTGAAATCTATAGACTTCTGGAAATCTGAGATACTGCTCTTTCCCGTAAGTCTTACTTACGTTCTATATGGCTGGAATGTTGGAAGCACAATTTTTATAATCAATAAAAAAACTAATAAAGAAACATTTGATTTTAGGACATACGTCGCAACACCGGATGAGTTCGTCAGCTTAAATGCAGGAACTCGAGTTATTAAAAGGATTCTTGTGGATAGCAATGACATCGCAGCAGTCAAACATATGCGTTCTATGTTCATAATCTTTAACAACTTTCACGGAAGTTAAATAAGCCAATCAAACAAGAAAGTAATGGAGGTTAAAATAGTCGGTTTGGCGTTTCTTTGAAGCCCACAAACGAGATTTTAAAAATAATTTCTACTCACCCGAGCAATTATGGTGTCTATGCTCGTCTGTGATAATAATTTGATGTATTTGATGCACTCGCTTAAAACATTAAAATGGTTTTTTTATTGTTTGGCGATGTAATTGCTTTGTTTAATAGATGTGCGCATTTATTAGCCACCAGTGGCCTAACCGAACGTGGCGGAGATGCGGTTTTAAACTATGTCAATGATTGCACAATGAAATATCTAAATTTGCAGTAGGTATAATGTAAGCTAACTGCTTAAAGAAGAAACAATGCGTATGAAAGAGGAAATCGAGTAAAAAATGTTGAAAAGTTAGAATTGGCGACCTGAAGTTCCAAGAGTGGCAGCGAGGAGTCAACGAGGCACTGCATCAGTGTTTCTAGGCGTTCGTTGAGCCATGAAGTGAAGTATGCTTCAGGCAATGCATAGCCTATTAATACGTTCTCCAATTCCGCTAAAACCCGAGCAAATAGATGATGCAATTTGGTACTGCTTCCAGAATTACTTTGAATACTCAAGACACAGTCAGTGCAATTTTTCTCAACTGACTCCAAATCCGCAGTCGTGCTTGGATTCTGCATTTTGTTGAACGGCAACAGAGGTGCACTAAATTGTAGTTATTGAAAGGCCAAACAGAATGGAAAAATGTAAACAAAAAAAGAGTGTGAGATAAGGGAACAACCGATCAATTACGTGCATCACATTCAGTTCAAATTATGCACGAAATAAAAGCCAATATAAGCACAGTGTCAGGAATTCAAAATTCAATCAGAACAACTAACAATGTGTGCATTTAAACGAACATTGGTTGCGCAGAAGGTGATAAAAATTATTATAATCAAGGTTGCGGTCTTGATATAAGTACCTGACCCATTAATTACTTACATATGTAAGTATAAACTAAGAATTGTATAGTGTACTGGATGTGTCTACTGGATGAATTGCCTTAACTAAAGTATATAATTATTAGTTTATACTGACATATTTAAGTAATTAATGGGTCAGGTGCTTATATCGAGACCGCAACCTTGATTATAATAAATGTGTGGATTTGTTTTAAAAAACTTGCAAAACATCCCAAATCATAACAATATAAATAAGTCGAACTAACCTTAACATAAATAATATTAAGCCTCAGGTTGATTGAGAACATTGTAATCGTCAGGAATTCAAAATTAAAGTTAGTACCCCATCTGATCTATGACTCGCTTAGGCCGGTTAAATGCTTCGTCATCCAATTAGTGACGCGCATGAATGGATAAACGCGATTCCCACAACCCCTATTTGATATCTCATCAATTTCGCCACATAAAGTTTCCAACACAGAAATACCTTTATTCGTAAAGTCACCAATCAAGTATAAACACGCAGTGAACAGAAATTCCAATCGAAATAGTTAGAAACTGGAGCAACTACTGATTAAAAAGAAGTAAAAAGCATGACATTTTAACTAGATAAGTGTATGCCAAGTTCGTATGTACGCGTGTACATTTTGTCTGAACGTGTACACTCATCAACGTGAAATTAAATTGATCTGATAATAAATTTAATGTGACGCAAGAGTGACTAAATTAGAAATAACTTTGGCTCACTTAGTTAGGTTTAACGCTTGACTGGACGCGTTAACATTAACAGACGCGTGCACACATACGCCTGTCTGATGAAAGACGTTGAATGAAAGTATGAATAAACTTAAATAAACAAGTTCCTACTAGCTTTCTGATTTATTTAGAGTAACAACCGAAGGGCTGAGATAGGCACGAGAAGAACCGACCGAAATATCATCGTTTGAACATATAGGGATGAAATACAGGCAAAAATCCTTGTTACATTCAACATGGATCAGGCAATGACCTCGAACTCCGCCACTCAAATATAATCCTGAACATTGTTCTTTTACGATCCTTATTGAATAGCTCCATGTGCAAATTTCATCTCTGTACGTTTCAATACTAATTTGCCAGTATCTTCGTCTACCGATCACCTCATCAAGTACAACACAAGTGAACATTTTCGTTTAAACGGATTAGTTTATATTTATGACTGATTGGTCTAACAACATTTATTCGACATGATAAGGATCGGATAACTGTACGCCATTCTGCAGTGCAAAATATAATTTCGCTGAAATCTGGTCATTTGAATGCTACTTAGAAAAATCAGTGGTTGACACAAGCTTTAACTATAAATAACACATAAGCCCAATTTGCTAAAAACCCCAGTCTGGTGTACCTAGTAATGTCGTGCTGTGTTGTTACGGTAGATAAATTATCGTTACCATTGAAATTTTGAGCATTAATTGGACTTAATAAATTTAGTTTTCGAAATGATAAAAAAATCAATCCATGTAGACAAGGAATAGATTAACTGCATTGAATAATGAGATTATACAGGAAATAGCATAAATACACCAGTAAGGTTACGCTTTCCTTATACCATAACCAGAGCTGATATTTTTCCGAGATCAACATGGCTGATCGGGAATATATTTCGATCCACAATTTTGCAGATATTCTTCATTACCATCATACACATTGCAATATCTCGAATCGAAACATGTCTATACATAAAGCGACTCCCGTAAAATTGGATCAAACGTTTCCATGGATAGAGTTCCCAATAGGGACGACACCAGTACCACTTCCCCGTGTAGCGTGGTATCTGTTGTATAACAAGAGCTTATGATTGGTTAACTGTAATATCCCGAATCGAAACATGTCTATACATAAAGCGACCCCCGTAAAATTTGGTCAAACATTTCCATGGATAGAATTCCCAATAGGGACGTCAACAGTACCACTTCCCCATGTAGCGTGGTATCTGTTGTATAACAAGAGCTTATGGTTGGTTAACTGTAATATCCCGAATCGAAACATGTCTATACATAAAGCGACCCCCGTAAAATTTGGTCAAACATTTCCATGGATAGAGTTCCCAATAGGGACGACACCAGTACCACTTCCCCATGTAGCGTGGTATCTGTTTTATAACAACAGCTTATGGTTGGTTAACTGTAATATCTCGAATCGAAACATGCCTATACATAAAGACTCCCGTAAAATTGGGTCAAACATTTCCATGGATAGAGTTCTTAATAGGGACGAAACCGGCCTACTGGATGAGTTTCCTTTTCTACATTATACAATGCTTAGTTTGCACTGACAAATGTATGTATACAAAAGGACTGGTGTAAGCATCAAAATCGTAACCTTTATTTTTTAAAAAATTGTTATCGCCGCCTGCGCAACCATTGTTCGTTTATTTATATAAATATTTAATTCAATACCACTTCCCCATGTAGCGTGGTATTTGTTTTATAACAACAGCTTAATTACGAAACAAATCTACTGGACGAATCACCTTTCTACATTATATAATGCCTAGTCTAAACTGAGAAATATATGTACATAAAGGTACGGGTTTACATCAAGATAACACCCTAATTTAAACAATTTCCATGGGTAACCAAAATAATGTCACAACTATAACAAAACGCTTCAGGTATAACAAGGAACACCAAGTAATCAATTTCTTTTAAATCATTTTGAAATATTTGAATGGTTAAAAGTATTACATCTTGCACGACACATTTGTCATTAGTATAAATACGGCGAAAACAATCACTTACTTGTAGGTGGTAATCTTCTTCATTTTAAACGGATCATCCAAAGCTAGGTGCGCCAGCTCTGTACCCGGTTCCAGAATTGAACCGGCAGCTTTTCTGTGTGAAATGCAACCAGAAGCTGGAACTTTAAGTTCTAGAACCAGTTTCATAACCTCAATTAAGGCAAACACTTCGTTGGCAAACACGTGTGCCCCATCTTCCACGGTGTATTGAACCAATTTTCCAGTCGACGGTGATCTGGCCAGAGTAGGAGGAAGAAATTGCTTTAAAGTATAGCATAAAATTGTACACAAGGTCTACAGCATAACCGAAATATACAATGCGCATTAGAAAAGAAAACTGGCAACAGGCGGTGCTCCCAGTACATTCAAAGAAATTTAAATTCTTTTGGAATGCGAGCAATAACAAAATTCGTAGTACCCTTTCCATGTGCACAAATAAAAATAAATTTTATCAGAAACAAGAACGGTTTCTTCCTCATTCTCGTCTCAAGTATCTGCACAATTTAAACTCAGGCTTGATGTGGCAAAGAATTGGAAACGAAAAAATGACTATAGTTACGGTGGCCTGTAGGCATAGTAATTGAATAATTAGTGCGTCATTGGTTCTAGCCCAACTAGAAATTTGGCCTACTAGAGAAGTGCTGCCATGACCGAGTATATCGACTGTCTTCAAAGTGAAGATGGTGATTCAACAGTAGCTAACTGCCAACAATACTTTGAATATGATGGCAGGATTTTACCGCGTTTAATATTCGCTTCGTAAAAATTCACTACTTCTCTTTTGAAATAATACTGGTTGAGGTTTATAGTGAAAAGAAACGCGTATCGTGTCACTTTACGCAGCTTTATTTCAGGTGGCTGAATCCAAACTAAAACTTTCGCAATACTGCTCGCCTAGTTCACATCCGTAGGATAATTAAAAAAAATTGGATTTTGTTATTTGACAGAAAAGCCAAAGCATAAAAACTGAAAAAATTATGTGAAACTGCCACTGATTATATGATGTGGAAGAAACACTGCATCTGATGAAAAAGTACCTTGCCATTTATATTTTTGTTAAATTATTTCCAAGCAGAAAAGGCGTTTTGATATTAAGCTTGATTTGGATGTGATGCAAATAAATGATTGGATGGTTCTTTATTTCAGACCCTCGTCCGGTTTCAACTCTCTTTTGATTTTGTCTTTCGACATTATATATGTTCAGTTATAGATACATGTGTAGAAAACTTCAAAGAAATATTTATTTTACCAAAAAAACACGCTTTTGTTCATTGCATATGCAAGCATTACTATGCATTTCACAAAAAAAGCTACATTTAAAAAATAATTTTCATTCTCCAAAATATGAGTAATTAGGAAAGAAAATTATTTAAATCAAATGCATCCGTTGATTACATAAAGTTCATAAGCTTTTCTTTGAATAAATGTTATCACAAACCGCGCAATTAAATATTGCCTAATTGAAAAACGTATATAAATATAGCGAGAGTTAAATGCAGACGACCGTGGTATTAGGCAAATACAATAATTATGAAACTAAGAAAGAGGAGAGTCTTATTTCTGAGAATAAACAAAATTTGATACACATTGAGATATGATCTCCGTTTAAATACTGTTTGTTGCGGAGAACTAATATATATGCAAGTATGTATTAGGTGTTGCGAACCTAGTAACAAATTAGTTCAGTTTTGACCAGAAGGATAAACCGAAGGCAGCATGAACGGAAAGTATAATCTCATGCACATTCGTTTCGAGCTTACTGGCGACTCATCAGTAGGAGCCGGTATTACGCCCTTTAACCACTATATATTTGGTAGAAGAATGTGGAATAATAGGACGGTGCAATCTCCTAGACGAATGTGTAAACCTGCAATAGTGAAGCTAACATCGTATAAAGTCTACGACAATGCGACTTCAACGCTAACTCACACTATATAATATATATACCGAGTCTGTAAAGGATACTAACACTATGGTTATTGTGTTAGTAACCGATACCAACATTATTGTACCGAAAAGGTACATGTTACTAACACTATGGTTTCCGAGTCGGAACATGGTACCAACATGATGGATATCAATTTATGCTATAGTTCACCGAAATTGAGAATTACAATAATTTCTGAACACCTGTTACTCCAGTAAATCCACACAGACAGGACTTGATCGATATCAGTTATCACATTTCGCGGTAAGCATGACATCATTCAATTCAATATATTACAGCTAAATACTGTTTGTTGCGGAGAGCTAATATATATGCAAGTATGTATTAGGTGTTGCGAACCTAGTAACAAATTAGTTCAGTTGTGACCAGAAGGATAAACCAAAGGCAGCATGAACGGAAACTGAACTAATTTTTTACTAGGTTCGCAACACCTAATACATACATGATCTCCGTTTGTTGTTACGCTCTGAAGGCAGTCAGGAAAAGCCGACACGAAGTAGTACGAGTAAATGACGGGCGTTTAATTGTTTTATGGGCTGAGAGCCTTAAATTTATATTTTGGTAATGTCTAACTCCAGCTGCACAATTAACAATTGCCTAATGAGGACAGAGCAATTACATCTAATTAGCATGTCTGCCAAAAAATAACTGAAAAAACTATCACTGATTGCGCCGGCGGTCATGACAATAATTTTAATAAAGTTGGCGATCTTGAAATGAGCACAACTCCCATTATATCTTTGCCTTTATCAATACAAACTAAGCATAGCATGATGCAGAAAGAGCAACTCGTGCGTTAGAACGGTTTCGTTCTTATTTTAGGCTCTTCAAGTACTGTACAAAATTTGCCGCTGATAGGACTCAAGCCTGGGCACGTATGCTTCGGAGTCTGTAACTATATAGTATATAATCGAGAATAGTGTGTAGCGTGCGGCAGAGTGCCTCAGCAGTTCTAGTCACAGACACCGAAGCTGACGTGCTCAAGATCGAGCCCTGACTGCAGCAAATACCGGGCAGCACTCGAAGAGCCCCCAATGAGGACAAAACCGGTCTACTGGATGAATCGCCTTTTCCACACTATACAATACCTAGTTTATACTGACAAATGTATGTATATAATGGATCAGGTGTTTATATCATGATTGCAGCCTTGATTAAAAGAAATTCTTATCAATCGGCCGCGCAACCAATGTTCGTTTAATTGTATAAATGTTCATTTCATTACCACTACCTAAAAGAGAGGATAACCAAAAAACATTATTTAGTATATAACTGAAAATTTTGTGTAGTGTGCGGCAGGGTGGCTCAGTGGTTAGAGCACCAGATTCCGAAGCAGACGCGCTCAGGTTCGAGCCCTGTCCATGGCAAATTCTGGTGATGAGTTCCCAATAAGGATGAAACCTGTCAACTAGATGAACTGCCTTCTATACACCAAACAATGCTTAGTTTACACTGACAAATGTGTTTATATCAAGATCGCAACCTTGATTAAAAGTAATTTTAACACCGCTGGCGCATCCAATTTTCATTTATTTATATAAATGTTACAATCAATACCACTTTCCAATGTAGTGTGATTTCCGTTCTATAAGGAATGATTTGCGATTTTTATGTGGAACTTCAGGTCTAAAGGATACCATGTAGACTTCATCTACAGAAAGAGCTAACCAAGATACACTAGTTATAATATAACTGAAAATTGTGTGTGGCAGGGTGGCCCAGTGGAAGCAGACGTGCCCATATTCGAGCTCTGTCCGCGGCAAATTCTGGATAATACGTGATAGGACGAAACCGGTCTACTAGATGGATTTCCTGTTCCACACTATACTTTCATTGGCTTATACAGGCAAATTTATGTGCATAATAGGTGAGATGTTCATATCAAGATCGAAACTTTGACAACAAATAATTAATATCACCGCCCGCGCAACCAATATTCAATTATTTATTTAAGTGTTGAATTGAATACCACTTCCGCATGGAGTGTGGTGTCTGTTCTATAATGACAGATAGATGGTTAGTTGGAACTTCAGGTCAAAAGAATGCCAAATAGACTCCACCTAAAGGCATGGCGAACCAAGGGATATTAATTATAATATAACTGAAAACTGTCTTTAGGTTGTGGAAGGGTGGCTCGGCGGTTGTAGCAACAGATTGTGAAGCAGACGTGCTCATGTTCTCGCAGTATCCGCAGCAAATTCTGGACAGTAACTAATGAGTTCCTAATAAGTACAAAACAGATCTACTGAATTACTTGCCTTTTTCACACTATAGAGTACCTTGTTTATACTGACAAATGTGTGTACATAAAGCATTAGATGTTTACATCAAGATCACAACCCTGATGAAATGTAATTTTTATCACTGCTAGCGCAGCCAATGTTCATTTTATTATATAAATGTTCAATTCAATACCACTTCGCCTTGTAGTATGGTTGTTAATTGGCACTTCAGGTCTAATGAATGACATATAGATCCCACCTGATGGAACGGCTAACCAAGGAAAATTAGTTATAATATAACTGAAAATTGTGTAGTGTGCGGTATGGTGGCTCAGTGGTTAGAGCACTTGATTCCGAAGCAGACGTTCCCAGGTTCGAGCATTGTCCGCGGCAAAACCTGGTCAGTACGTGATGAGTTCCCAATAAGAACCGATCTAATGGATGAATTTCCTTTTATACACTTAACAATAATTAGTCTATACTGACAAATGTATGTACATACTAGGTCAGGCATTTATATCAAGATTGCAACCTTGACTAGAAGTAATTGTTGTCACTGTCCGCGCAACCAAAGATCATTTAATTATATAAATTTTCATTTCAACATCACTTTCCTATGTAACGTGGTGTCTGTTCCATAACGAGAGATTGAGATTGGTTAGTTTGAACTTTAGGGTTAAAATGTATGCTATATAAGCTCCATCCAAGGAACGGCCAACCAAGGAACATTAGTTCTAAAACTGCAAATTTTGTGTAGTTTAGGCCCGTAGCCAAAGGAATTCCGGCCTGACGACCGGTGGGCACAAGCTAGTCAGCCCGAGAATGGTAGCATGAACTTTGCAGGGCCTAAAAGAGACACAGCCATCATTGCGTTTCGTGTGAAGCCTCGAGTTTGGTCTAACTGCGCAGTAACTTTATAGTTAAATGTGTAGTGATGGAATGAGAGAAAGCATGCTAAACGCGAAGGCCAAGTTTCGGCTGCTAATGGAAGCTTTGGCTACTGGCATCTGGATATATATATATATATATATATATATATATATATATATACAAGCCATCCTCACACTAGGAATGGGCGACCGTCGGCATACAAACCATGAACAATATGAATTACAATGATCATGTTTATGACGTGATACAGTGACACCTGTTGGTCTATTGATACTAGTAGATTGTTGTTGAATTTTGTTATTCTTGGCCAGTCGATAAGATATCATGTTGATGAAACTTTTGAATGTTAAGGTCAGGTGCTTGTTGTTTTATATATATATATATATATTCATGGCAATATGTCAGTGAAACATTACTCACTTTTGGCTTTTGTATGGCTGTGCATGATGATGATGGTGGTGATATATCGTTTACTAAGGCAATATTTATGACAATGTAAATTTGAGAATCGCACAAATTAGCGTAGCGTTCATTAACTATGTAGACACGCGAGCATCTCACCCCGTCTTAGAGTTCTTACGTACAATGCATGTGTACGTACAGCTTTGGTTTACGCTAATACCGAAGATCACCGACAAATACAGGCATTCGAATATCTTTGTTTGAGAAGTATGGTCGATATACATTATCAACAACGAATAATCGACGCTGAAATCCGTAGACCAATTTCTGGATCGTCAACAACCGTTTTCTTTTACAAAAACAAACAAGGCTCTACAGAATGAACTAAATAAACAAGGCTTTTGAAGATGAAACGAATATAAACTAGTGAAATATGTGTGAGAGCGCGCGTACGCCTATTCATATGCATCTCTCGCTTCCCTTTGATTGTTGCATAATGCACATACTTAATACCACTTATTCATTCTTTGCTTTTCAAAGTTCACAAAATAAAGTATCAGCTTTTGCTGGCCAGTTCTAGACACAATAACTTACTTCAGAATTGATGGATCTGATTCTTTTTCAAACACCACTGTCCTGTTATTAATCACTGTACGATAACCCTGAGCATCTTCTTGGCAATACGTCATATAACTAGCTGATTCTAATGTGATCAGAAGACCTCCACCTGACATTCTATGCACTTCAACCTGCGACATTATTTCCTTTGTAATGAGATGGCAAGAGATTGGCCCAGTGCGAACAACCTTTGGTAATGGTGGAGAAAAGGCACAATGTTAAAAAAAATAAAGGTTAACGTGATGGAATTATTTCAACAATTAGCGACCCATAAAACCAAGTTACTTGTATAGCCTATGGCAGGAGGTGAAAAATTATTAAATTATATAAAAGTTACGAATGCGGTCCACTTTACATGCCGAAATCAGAATGTGCCAAGCAAATTGTAAGTAAGCTTTAAATGGTAGGTTTCGGCCAACACAGGAGAATATACAAGACTCCACAGTGCAATAGGCCTGAGATGCGAATTCCAGTTCACTTTCGTATGTATATCGTAAAATCTTGTTCTAAATCGCAGGCGACAACTAACGAGTAATATGAAAAGGAAAAAAAAGCACGCCATTAAAGACAGCTACGATAGTGTTAAATGAGCTCGTCAAATTGTATGCAAACACTTCAAACGCGTTTCAATGACAAAGAAAAGAGTATGACTTGCAACTTTAAGGTTAAGGCATTAAGATTATAATTGAAGACAATCGCTCCAAAATGTGTCTAACAGCGCTGACTAACAGAGACGCATAATGTATGGCATTTACACTTTCACATTCAAAGAAACTTGGCTAAGTATACATGGAAATATTCGGCTCAACGAAAGACGGGTCCAAGCCAATCGTGTCGGCCGCGATAGAATACGCTTTTTTGGTGACACTGCGATACACCCGGCCTATCTTACTGGAGATCACATACTTGATTTCAGTTCACGGATAACTGTTAGAGCCCTATTTGTCAACTGAAACAAGATCAGTTATGTCAAAGAAGGGGGACAAGCATGTGCTACAGAAGGAAATACTGACCACTGACACCTTAAAGTCGGATTTATCCTGCTGACGTTTCTTGCCAACTTTGCGCGAAACACCAACTAAGGAAATGAAAACTCCAAATCCAATTAATCCTTGCCTACTAGGAATGAGCGACCTAATGATATTTTACTCCGGGAGAATAAGTAAATGGTATGGTTATGCGGTAACTAAGCGCCAGTTTTAAAATGCTGCTATAATAATGACGACGCTAAAAGAAGTCATACTTTTTAGCTTACCTTAAATCAACAAATGTTAATTATTCAATGAGCGATTTTACGACTCATCTATCATAGAATATCGCTAAACTGCATTAACCAACACACACACACACACACATATATATATATATATATATATATATATATATATATATATATATATATATATATATATGTGATCCGTTTTTTCTTTTAGACATTTCATTGTGAAGCGCCACAAATTCGTTACTGAAATATTTTAGAAAGGTATCAACGTTAAAATGTTTCTACTTACTAATTATAGGTTGTTGGTAAAAAGTACTGAAATTACATTTTTCGAGGGACGTCAAGAAACGCTAATTTTTATTGTATAATACTAGCAATTCGCATATGGGATCAAGTGAATATTAAAAATGGGCAACTGTCAAGTAGCAGAATTTCACTATCTAGTAGATACACGCAAATACACAGCAGTGTCATTTTATGAATATTTGTGATGACCGACAAACCGCTGCATTAGCAAATGTGTTCGGGTTTAGGCACCTTTACAAAAGATTGCAAGTTTCTTGTAAAACTTCAATCTATATTTTTACTTCGCTATTCAGCATCACATCCATCTTGTCAACTGCATTAAAGTATAAAATATTCAAATGTGTGCATCAATAGCCGCAATAGAGATTGGTAGTTTTAAAGTTGAAGCCAAACAAATTAGTCCGTGCATATTGACGCAAGGCAAATTTAAATTTGAACATCACAGATTACTGCTATAAATAGTGGAGTACTTATATTATTTGTTAGAGTATTGCTGCTACTACTAAACAACACTGCGTTAGCATAATAAACTGATATTTCTCTTCAACATAATCATGAGATTCCTAGCTACGTGTGGCCCATAAATGAACACTAGGTAGGTTATGAAAACGACGTTTGAAGAGCCACAAACATAGCTAAATAAATAATAAGGGCCACAAAACGTCACTGTAATGTGCAGTGTTCAATAATAATAAAAGACAGGAATACATCTCAGCTTAAAAATAAATTCAAAAAATAATTAGGCAAATTACCTTGAGTAAAAATTTCGTCGTCTCTGAAACCAAGGTGACTTCAACAGTATTACTCAATGTTGTGATAGGCAAGAAGTGACCTCTGCAAATAGATAGTATAAGAAAACACAAATAATGGAGGAAATATAATATAATATGAACGAAGATAGAAGTCTTCCGCGAAAATGGATCGTGGCTGGCGCGTTCCTTTTAGATGGTTAATTCATAAAAATTGTTCTTTGGTTGGGTGCTGTTTCCGAGTTTTTAGTGGTTTCAATATTCAACGTTTGTATTCGTAGATATTTAAAGACACCCGTTTTTCAGTAAAATTGTTTTTTAAATACTGAGAGCTTTTGTAATATAAATTACTCCTAACAGAGTTGCTTTATTCTGCTTGTATAAGTTAAGCACAAACTTTATTTTTACGGGAAACAAAGACAATTATATATTATCCAGCTCGCGCCTACTATCGAATCATCCCCCCCCCTAAACTAAAGACTTCATTTTCAAATTAAACAGATCGCGGGAAGGTGTCCTCAATACACTTCATATACATGCTGCAGTATTTTTCAATTTGGCATTAATGTTTTGATGTATCCCAATAATATTGGTAGGCATCTGCTAGTAGACACATTAAAGTATTGCCCAATGCCATTTCATTGACTTGCAAAACTTGCTGACCATTAAACTCAAATTGAACATCTGTGCTCCATTTGTCAAGGAACATTTTAGTATAACTTGAAGGTATACCAAACAGAGGACTGTTTTTGTCAATGAAAGTGCAGAGTAAATCGATAATATTTTCGAACGCAATATTTGTAAAAATTTAACGTAGAAAGTTATCATTGTCTTATTATTAACTTAATGGTATTTGAATAGATTCACGAGATCAAAGTAGACCGAAAACGAGAATTTGACATTTTAGCATCTAGTGGTGTTAGGGCTGCTAGTTTTCCGATACTTTTGTGATGTTTAGTGTGTTTCAAATTGCTCGTTCTAACCATTGTGTGATAATTACGAAAGCCACATATTCTGACCGCTATTAGGCCAATTTGTTTTGATTTATTTGTGAAGACGTACACTTTTACCGCTAGTACAAGAGTACTTACACTCCGTGCTTTGTTGAATTTCTTAATAGGCGTCTTTGGCGAGGTCCCGTTAAAGCTTCAGTGGTGTGAAAACAGACAAGAACTAAACGTTGCGTCCGTAAGCAAAGCGTATTCTTAATATCTCAAAAATGAAAACTTACACGCAGTATTTTCGATGTAACCAATATTAACAACCTTGTATTCTGAAAGATATATCGCAGTAAAGATTAATCCCAAGGAAAAAACCCAACGAAGTTGCAAAAAAAGCGAAGGACCAAATATGTTAATTCAATCTTTAATAGAGAAGCATTACAGAAAATCATTACTAGAAAAATGGAAAGAGAAGTGACAGCTCACATATCTAATAAACAACTGATATCAATATTTGCAGCTAAGTGCTGGCTTATTTATTTCCATAACTTATATATCAATCGCTATTTTATTTTGATAAGTAAGTGTGTCGTCATGCTCTGATGATGATAAAAGATGGTCGAAACGCGTCAGTACGTGCGACTAACTGTAATTTTTCTATGACGTGCGACTGTGATTGGTGCTTAACACGACCCACACAATCAATTATTTTTTAATTGTATAACTATTATTCATGTAGCGAAAGCTGAAAAAAATTAATTTTTGTGATCGCACATAAATTGTGTGGACGAAATTTACAGCCACGAAAAATGTATACGAGAATACAAGGCGTAAGAGCCGTATATCTAATTCTCCACAATTTATATATGGATTTCGTTCTGACCATCGTAAGAAAGTTTATCTTCGTGCTCCGACGATGATTATGGAATGCCGAAATGCGCCAGTACGTGGAACTGCTAGCTTCACATGAAACGGGATGATGGCTGTATCATATTAAACCCGAAAAGGCCCAAGCTATCACTTCCAAGCTGACTAGCTAGTGCTCGCCGGACGTCAGGCTGGAAAAATGGCGGTTTCGTTGGGATAGCGGGCCTAAAACCTTGTTTCGTACGGAAATCATGTCGTTTATTTGTACAACTTATGGACAAGAGACAACAACTGAAAATCGTTCATGTTTGTGACTGCCCAAATATTTATCATCCGACATTTTATGTAAAGTACAATGTGTGCGCGGCTGCTGGAAGTGCGAGCCACATGTCAGATTTTCCACAATTTATATATTAATTGTGGTTTGACTTTCATTATTCGACATGATGTATAGTCTGATGATGATCATGAACGGTCGAAACGCGTCAGTACGTGTCAATGTTGGTAGTCGTTCTACATCTTGAGATTGATTAGATACAATAAGACTGGTGTTAATTTGCAGCATGCAAACATGATTTAACTAATTGTTCTCACAAATTGCGCAATAAATGACTGCTTAAATGTATACCTTCTGCGCATGTGGCAAAAGCAGCACAAATTTCATGTTCTTGAGTACGAAGAAATTGCGCAGCTGAAATGTCTTGTCAAGTCCAATGTATAGGAAATTACATATATATATATATATATATATATATAGAAAATTTTCCATTACTTGATCCCAATAAGTGAACTTGGGGTCGAACTCTGACAATAGTCATGGAAGGATTAAACGTGTCGGTACAAGTGACTGACGTTAGCTTTGCTGTGTTATGTAACTAATTAGATACAATAAGATTGGTATGCATTTCAGATTCTCAAACTTGATTTAAAGAATTTTTTTCACCGCTCGTACAATCAATAATTATTTAATTTTATAATTTATGAACTTGTAGTAAAAGCTGCAACAAGTTCATATTCGTGACGACGAAGAATTCGTGCAGCTGTTTATGCAGTCAAATACAATTTATGCGAGACTACTAAAGTGATAGCTTCATAAACTATTTTCCATAACTTTTATATAAGCTGCGGTTGGATTCTAGTAAGTGAGGTTATTTTCGTATTTTTATGAAAATGGAAAGTCAAAACGCGTCAGTACATGTAACTGACAAACAACGCGCAATGCACGTATTCTTCACATTTATTTGGAACGCGTTTTAATAATATGCAACACCATTTCAACGTGCTA
Organism: Eudiplozoon nipponicum; assembly: GCA_029291075.1. Classification (NCBI taxonomy): domain Eukaryota; kingdom Metazoa; phylum Platyhelminthes; class Monogenea; order Mazocraeidea; family Diplozoidae; genus Eudiplozoon; species Eudiplozoon nipponicum. The sequence goes on along the minus strand of JAQBSW010001059.1, from coordinate 131,600 downwards.
AAGTAAAGCTAATTTGATCATACACAAGAACCACTTCCTTTTCATTTTATCACGAATGTTCAAATCAAATAGACATTTTAAGCGGTGAGAGAGTGCGAAATAAGGACACAACCAATCATCTGCGTGAATCACACCCAGTTCAAGCTCAATGCCTGAACATGCTTTTTCTTCTTGCATAAATCCGTCTGCAGTTTGTTTATTCACAGAGCCTCAGATGTCACCAACACATTTTTGTGATTGCATTTGGTAATTAAATTAAAGACTATGCCTAAAGAACATACGTGTGAGGTTTCAATGGTGTTGCACAACTGCAGATGTGTATTGACCATTTGATCTTACACAGGATTTTAAATTGCAATGCTTTTTGCATAAGTTATTAAGCGTCAGATCGATCAGCCTACGCCAGCTGATCAAGTTTTTACGTATTTCTATTGATAAATAATATCTGATGCCGACATAAAAAGCTGTTTCTTTTTAATTGCAAGGAAAGGCAAATGTGTTACCATAAATAGCATGCTTTCTTCATGGAACATTGTAAGGAAAATTCATACAATCGTCGTAAATACTGTTGAATGAGAAGTGAATAACTGACCCATTATTGTTCAAATAAATTAAAGGATATACGCACAGTCGTCAAATGGAATTTAAGCTAAATCTAGCCGCAACTTAGTACGTTGCTGTTTAAATTTTAAAATAAATTTCGCCTTTCTTTTAAAAATGTCATAGGACTTACCGCTCGAGGTGTAGTCTGAAATCTGAAAATTGCGAGTCGAACTTTTTAAGCGCAATATGCAGTGCAGTGCAAATTACGCCCAAACGAATATCGGGCTTCTCAGCCTAAAATCACAATCCAAAATAACAGCATTACTATTAAAGTTATTGTGCATTAATAAATATTTGAATTTATTACCATTTTAAATAAATACAGTAATCATCATCATGCACAGCAATACAAAAGTCAAATGTAACTTATTTACTGCCATATAACCATAAGAAGTAAAAAAATATATAACGAAAAAAAAATTTATACACAAATTATTAGAGAGAGAGAAGAGGGGAGAGAGAGAACAGAAGAGGAGAGAGAGGGAAGAGGATAGAGATACATGGGCTAACGGGGCTATGGCGGTGGTGTCACCAGGGCGTGGTGGATTTCCGACCGGCAATCGGATCTCCTATAAAATACCACATGAGCCCGACGACGGCACCATGACTCGGCGTGTGTTCCCCGCCACAAAAGGGTTCAACAGCCACAGGATTACATGGACTCCTGGACAGTACACCGTACTTCCGAATGGCGAATGAGCTCTCAACAGCCACCGGCAACCACGCAACTTACTGCTGCCTTGCAGATTGCGCTTGAATGTGCAAAGGCTAGAGGTGCGTCCTCGATCAAAAAGCCGAGTGGTGAGGGGACACCACTTGTACCAAATTCCCAAGAAACTCCATGAAATGTCACTGGAGCCGACTTATCCTCCAAAAGGAGTCAGCCGCAGTAAAGTAAGTAAAGTATAGAGATACATAGAAAGAAGAGAGAGAGAGAGAGAGAGAGAAGAGGAGAGAGAGATAACCTAGTTACTATCAATATATTTATCAAGATAACTCACAGAAGTGAGGCAAACTAAACCTCCGACAGAGCACCATTATGGCCAATTCAGCTTTAAGGCAAAGCAACATCAGCAATACAGCTTCTTTATGGCTTTCACTGTATCACGTCATAAAACAAACCAAACCTCGCAGCTAACTTTGCTCTACTAAGAAAGAAAGTTACGAAGATGATTCTACTAGACATCTGCAACAAGATCGCCACTGAGCTCGATTCGATGCCATATCGCTTAGGGTTTCTAACCAAGAACTATGATGCGCACGAGGACCCCATCCTGGCAGACGAGTGGGTCCTATACTACCCAATTTGGATGTAAGTGACTTCAACTGTTTCTGCCATGTCAAAATCTGCCCACCTTGTTTCTTACGTCAATTTGGTGCTGTATGAGAGAACAGAGCTCTACTGGGCAATCGAATTGATGGCGTTCGCAAAACGTGATCGGGCCAACGAAGATGATGGAGTCTTATTTGTTTTTCTATCGAGGAGTAATTTTAGGCAGATCCAAAAGTATGTCTACGGATGCCGACGTTGGATATTCGTTGTTGGTAACATGTGCTATGCTTCTCAAACAACGATGGTCGAATGCCTGTAAGCGTCTAAAATCATCAACTCTAGGAGGCCAAGTCTCACTAGCGTACAATAAAACTGCGCATGTAGATGCATTGTAAACACGACCTTTAAGGCAGAGTGAAATACTCGCGTTTCTCCATAAATGGCAAAGATTCGAGAAAGCTACTCTAGCTTTTATAACGGTATCTTCTACATAGTCAAGATCGACTATTTTACCGACCGAGAAAACTTCAAAACCTGCATCCTGAATTTGTGGAAGAGTGTTGTTCATAATAGCTTCAATTACATAATTAAAAAGGAGAGAGTGTGGACAAACTTGACGAACACTACTGCTGGTTGTAAAGTTGCGCGTTAATTCGTTGTAGACCTTAATGCGACCAGAATTGTTTGTGTAGAGAGCACGTATACTATTAACAAATTTTGTGGGCACACCACTTTCAACAGAATATGGAGTAAAACATTGCGATCCATCGAGTCAAATGTACTCTTGAGGTCTACAAAGACGGCTATTGTGGGACAGTGATATAAATGTCGCTGTTCAAGAACTTGTCTTAACATAATAATATTATCTATACAACCTATCTCTAGTGTGTGATTCACGTTAAGCGCTAAGATGACGAAGGATAATCGAAGCAAACAATCTAGAAACACTACTGGAATCAAGCTTATACCACGATGGTTATCGCACAACTCAAGATTGCCTTTTTTGAAAATAGGAATGATGGTCGACTCATTCCAATCAAGTGGTACGGTCTCCTCATTCTATATAGTACGAAAATGTTTAGTCAACGCTCCCGAAATTATATCGACAACATTTTTAAATAATTCCGGAAACAAATCATCAGGGCCTACTGCCTTGCGACGTTTAAGAGATAGGATTGCATCGCGTACTTCTATCTCGGATGGTTCATAGAGACTAACTTTCCACACTGTTGATATAGGCATGCTTTTTGGAATCGGAACTTACGCGGGTGCACAAGAAAACTGTTCTCTGGAGTGTTCGGCCCACCTATCAAGACGACTTGTTTTATCGATTATTAAATGGTTGTTACTATCATTTATAGTTTCACTAACTTTTAATTTTCACGGACCTGTTGCACGAATAAGTGAATATTACCTGACTCGAACGCTTCTTCCATTTCTTTAGCCTTTCTGGTTCAAAAGGATTCGAGATCGTCTTTTAGATTGCGTTTAAGTCGGTGTCTTATATTGCGACTGTGTATTATTATGAGCCCAGCTAGGTGGATTTTAGCGCCATATTTTGAGTATATTCTTAGATTTTACGGAGAGCCAATGACTATTTCTACGGCAGGCTGCAATGCCACATACAGTACTACCTGTATTGTGCATAGTGTAATTTACCTTAGACCGAAGTAAATTCGAATTTTCACCATCAAGACCAGTAAGCCTTGACTTTAGAATATGTTCATATTTTTGTCGGAAGGACAGTCGTTCGAGCTTGCTTAAATCTATCTGGGTTTTATTAATATTAATTTTCCCGGAAAATTTTAGTGTAAATCTACAACAGATAAGTGCAGTATTTTGCGAAACTGGATTATTCTAAATTACCAGATCTGCGTTTTGACTAATGCAGTTAATCTTTTCCCAGGAGTTTTCTTTCTACACCAAAATATTTCGGCTGCCTTCTTTAGTTGGTCCATCTTCACCAGTTTTAAAAAACCAAAATAATGAATAAGAATTTATCATTTACATGCGCTAGACTATTTGTTTCATAACAGTTACGGAAATGCTCATACACACATGTGACACGCGACTATCTAGTGAAAGATCAGTCTGAAGTATAGATATTATAACCAGAGGAAATACCGTGCTTGCTTCATTAGTTTGGATAAGTGCATGGTCCGAGTCGACGTAAGTGTTCAGAAACGAACAATAATCCTGGATGCAATAACACCATTTATAACTAATTGCTACATGATCTATTTGAGTCCACCGTTGCTCGAGAGCTGGAGGACGCCATGAGACGCAACGTCTAACACTACTACTTAAATATAATCTATGGTCCGCGCAGCTATCCAAAAGCCGTTCGCCATTAACGTTGCGCGTCAAGCATAAAGTGTATCTTTCACCAAAATGAAATTCTGCGTTAATTAAGCGCCCAACTTGAACATTCATATTACCCATAACAAAGACTATATCTGAACTTCTTGCTCTACTTGGTAAAGAGCTTATTTCGAAGTAAAAAGCGGCCTTGTTTTCGTCTGTGCTGCAATCGGTAGGAGCATAAGCAGATACAACGAAATGTCAACGTTGATTGCGGGGGTTTGCACTGATTTTAGCAGATATATTTAATAGTGCCGCACAAAATCGACCATTTAAAGGGATCCATTCAATTACGCAAGCTTCAGTTCATGTATTAAGGACAATACCAACACCCCATTTACCGGCTTGAGAGGACTCTGTGGAACCAGATGTTCGAAGCCAATAACGCGTAGATAGGGATGGTGCACCCAGTACTGTAATGCACGCAGGATCCTGTATTCTGGTTTCAGATACGCAACATAAGTCGATTTCTAAATTATCTCACGTCCAAGTAGTTTTAATGTACGCACATTAAATGCGCAAAACCTAACATGGGTTTAATTTGCTTAAATCTGCTATTGTGAATATTGTGCTGTATATAGTAGATGGATGATTGAACCGAAACGTCGCCAATCAACGAAGATTAGATTGTACCCCATTTCCAGTGGTTAGTATGAACGCTGTTGACGCTTTCGGAAGGAACGAATCCGAACCCAGCCAAAACGCAGACCAGAACGATGCGTATCTGGATATGAGAATCAATCAGATCGTTGCGAAACAGATAATGAAAAGCAACAACCCACGAACACAACTCGCGAAGAGTCAACATATAAAGCTCGCACTGCGCACCAATCCTTAAAATCATACCCGTTGTATTTAATCAGATGCCGAACAACATAGCAAAACTACCGTCAGTTACACGTACTGACGCGTTTCGACTCTCCATGATTATCATCAGAGCACAACGACAAACTGACAAACGAAGATCAAACAGCAATGCCAGGCGAATATATCTTAATGGCACGGAACTAAGGATATGTATAGCCTAATAGCTTTTACCCCAAATATGAAGATCTGAAATTATAAGAAGTGATTGCAAGCAGATGTATAAAAATCTTTCACTAAAACAATATCATATATATATATATATATATATATATAAAACAAATACAGACTATAACGAGACAAAGCCCGTATGAAAAGAAGACATTTTACACATACGTTGAATGAAGTGAAGGTAAATTTAAAATCAGACTCCAAAGGTGACAGGGTAATATGTTGTTTTGTAAAATTGTTTGCATACACTACATCACATTTGGTGTTCATAGCGCATACAACACAGTGACCAATACAAAGTGCCCAGGATCAGAACTATTCCATATAAATTTATCTTTGTTTTCGTCACAAACTACCTGAGGTATTCAGCATAAAGATGGGCATTACGCATTAATTATCACGTTCTCTTTGAAAACAAATGAAGATACGGTGTAGCAAAATCAGCTTTTACACATGAAATTAATGAGCGTCACCAGGGCTCCAGAAGTAAGAATAGCTTTTAAATTTTTGAAAGGTGCGAACTCCTTCATTTTCACCTATTCTTTAAACAATTAAAAAAGAAATAGCGCAATTCTAGCTTCTGATGTCAGAATGATTTTTGAAAATAGTAGTAAAGCCCTGCGTCACACATTTGCTATGTGATGGCCTATTTACAAAATCACACAAAATTCTTGAAAATTCGATCAAAACAACAACCAGTGAAATGCTTACTTCTGTCAGGCCACTCAATTTGGAGAAGAGCGACTTTTGCGCGGCAGTAGAATCGTTGATGTTGTCGACAACTTTACTTCGCTCTATTGTGGAGAATATCTCGGTCAGCTTGTCATCAACACTTTTGGCTGAAACGGAAATAATAACGTAGATAAGTCAAACTGGCCGACATGCCGAATTTCCTTTGCTTGTGCAAATGCCATACACATGGTAATTGGCCTACAGAGCTAAGAACAAATAGCCATTATCTCTACCCCTCAACATTTGAAAATCAATCAATTGGTTCAAATTGGAAAATTCTGGTCAGTACATGATGAGTACCAAATAAGGACGAAACTGGTCTACTGGGAGAGTTGTCTTTTCTACACTGTACAATTCTGAATTTATACTGACATATGTAATTACTTAATGGGTAAGGTGTTTATATCAAGTTCACATCCTTGATAATAGTAAAACAATTGGTTCATCTATGTAGAAAAACATGACAATAGACGTAAGAGCAATCAGAGAGGCGTGACATACCAGATAGCTTTAGCAATATACCCAAGCATAATCTGGTCAAAACCAATAAGGACGTCTCTGATACCTGTAAGAATATATATATATATATATATCTAATTAGGTAGAATAAACAATAAAGTGGATAATGTAGCCATCTATTGTGGATTACTTAACTTATCTTTATAATTTGTCATTTACATACATCCTGGGTTTTCATTTTGATTATGGGGGTGGCAAAAAATCTGATTCGGTTTTACTTCTATTTATTGTTTAGGATGAATAGTAGGGGTGTATGGGTATGTGTCTGTGTGTGTGCCTGTTTACATATAAAGGTATTCCTCTGTATAGCAAACAGTTACACCCATACGCATAAACACTAACAAATCAGCCAAAACAATAAATAGAAAACAGAATCAGATTTGTTGCCACCACATAATCAAATGAAAACTCAGGATTTGTATAAATGAAAAATTTTAAAGTGAAGTTTAGTAGTATCGAGACAAATGGCCATTATCCACTTTGTAATGAATGTGTTTTTTTTTCTAATTAGCAATATACTGTGTAATATTCGAAGGCAATGAACACAATAAAGAATTTTTATATACAGCAGTCTTTAACAATCGATGCTACGCTGCTTCAAGAACCATGAGTGAAATTGAAAAAAAAAATGAAAAATAAACATTTTGCATAAAAAATGAGCACGACATAATTATGATTGAAAATGTTAACAGAGGAGGATTGATGGATGGAAGGATCCAGTTGAGACGGTGATATGTACTCACTTAACAAAGGGAAATGAGGCAACCTATACTTTTACACACACCATTATAATGAAGTGATGTTTAAGGCAAGGCGACAGTATCTTGAACCCGGCCGGCACTATCGAGGTGAAGAGTTTCTATTTTGTGCACAGTTCCGAATTCAGTTTAATAGCGCATTTATCTGTGGAGAACAAGCATGTTTCACCTGAAGGCGATTTTCGGCAGCTAAACGGTACATTCGCTACCGGATTTTCAAAACCAGGCAATCCACGCAGGTTGTGCTCCTCAGCCTTATGTAGCAGCTTGTATAGAAGGAAAACTAAATCAGAATCATTTGCCACCACAATAAATGGACGATCCAGTATTATTTTTAGCCAACAATCTGCTACGACTAACACAATAGTACAGCATGAGTTCTTAAATCCTGATGTTGTGCTTTTATGATATAAATACTGTTTTCAATTTTAAAATTCCACATATATATATATATATATATATATATATATATATATATATATATATATATATATATATATATGCTTTAACGTCGAGAAATGCACAGGTGACTCCAGAGTTGTATGCAAAATCTGCCACAAGCAGCTGCATCAAGGACGAAGCGTAGGGTAACCTCAGCAGAATCCGATCCGTACGGCGTTTGTAGGGATCCCAAGTAGATGAACTCTTGGACGACAAAAAGGAATGCGCCGTTTACAGCGATATTATGTTTAAAATCAAAATGGGCCAAAATAACCGGTTAGGGGTAAATACCTTCAGATCGTACCCTATGGACACTTGAGAAGTGCATTTCGTGGCTCACTTGAGTTCTTTTTTCTCGCTATCTGAAAAGCCTCTTTAGTGTATGTGAGATTAGTTTTACAGCCCCCACAATAAATCACCACTCCTAGGAATATTAATTAACCTCCGTGAGGGGTAAATCGACAACGATGTTGACCAAGATGGCTTATAGCAAACATCCAAAAAGAAACCAAATAAGACTAAAACGGTTCTTTAAATAGACAGAGCAAGAATTATGACGTGTCACGATATGCCAAATATGGAATAGTCCGTTTGAGCCTTAGGTTTAAAGCAATGCCGTATAGGATCCAGCTGAAAAACTTATGCAGTGCACGAATTCAATGGATTTGGAAATAAAATGTATTATATATATATATATATATATATATATAGATATATTCCGATGGAAACTAAATAAAGTATAAGATGGCAAACGCAATTAACTAAATAGTTCATGTTAGCCCATATTGGGCACAACGTAGCAACACCACCGTCAATCACACGTAAAAGTGTAATTTTTCTAGCACATGCCACTAGACGGACACAATAGGATTGGTGTTTAGCTCAAGCTCGCAAACATGTTTTAACAAATACACAATTTGTTTATCAACTTAAATTACTACTGGTTCTTCAAAATTCTGTTTCTAGATGACATACTCTTGATCATTTCTCTAGACATAAAAGCATTTATAACAAAGAATTACACAAATTTGAGTCTATTGCCATGTGCGCTTATATGGCACAGAAAATGCAAAAATAACACCCCATGCACTTTACTTTATACACCCTAATAATACTATCATCAATTCGAATTTCACTACAAAAGAATGATAATTCTTCGTTTCATCTGGAAAGCTGCAACACGAAGTTGAATGCATTGTCGTGAGTGTATATATCGAACATAAAAGGCCATAATAACATGTCATGCATTTAACTTAATGCGCTCTACTCTTCTATCTTTAACATATTTTTGACTACACCAAATTAATATTTAAACGATTATTGATTCCTTTGACGGTGATAGCAATGTAAATCGGGGTTACTATCTTCATATAAACGCCAATCCCATTATTTGTATACATTTGTCAGTATGAACTAATGCATAATGTAGAAATGGGAAATCACTCTGTAGACCGGTTTCGTCCTTATTGGGAACTCTTCAAGTATTGTCCAGAATTTGCCGCGGTTAGGGCTCAAACCTGGGTATGTCTGCTTCGGAGTCTATGACTCTATCCACTGAGTCATTCTAACATCAACTCCCGTTTCACTACAACAGAATGACTATTCTCCGTTTTATCTGCAATGCTGCTCATTTTCTCAATTGCAGGTTTAAAAGTGAAATAGAGCCTTCGACTTTCTTTTAGCTTGACAACACTTCTGAGATGATCATCGATAACAAAGATCCACTTTTACCTCCATAAAAATCAGTGAAGTAGTGCTATCTCAGCACTTCAAATAAACAACAGTCAATGCCGACAATGCACACAGAATGAAGTTAGCCATACACAGATATATGCGTGCGAGTTAGTTAAACTCACACACAGTGGTGTCTTGAAGATCGCCTAGCTGGCTGACTTGAACCTCCGCGAACTCCTCCAAGTCAATAATGCGATGTAATAGTGCAGCTAATACGTCAGGGTTGCCAGATCTCAACTCACTGGTGTTCAATGGTCGCGAGGTCTGCATCAGCTCGAGGTTGCCCAAAAGTGACGTGAGCAACGCACCACCTGTCCATGGTGGTGGAAACAGATTGAGTGTGAAACCAGCAAATGCCGTCTCGACGATCGAATGCGAAGCGGAATACCCAAAATGAAACAAAAAATAGAAATGACGCGTGCGTGAACAAAACAGGCTTTTGACAGAAACCAGAGAAATAAATTTGTGCAACACTGGGTAGCGTATAATTACCTTATCTTTGTTTTAACTAAAAAGCGATTGTTTTCAGTTTCTAGTTTCGATGAAAATGTTTCGGAAATCATTTTTGAGTAGACTCTTCAGTCCACTCCATTTATATTGTCGAATCACATAATATCAATCGAAGCTTATCTAGATAGGCTCGCATCGCGTGTGTGTGAGTGTGTCAGTTAAATAAACATACATACGCATAACTACCTGTTCCTGGTTTTATCTAAAATGCGATAGGTTTTACTTCCTCTTTTCAATACAAAGTTTCGACACCCATTTTCGCGTAGCCTCTTCAGTCCACAGTTGATCACGCAACTTTAAACCACTCCATTTATACTTTTGACTGGCAAATCACATAATAGCATCTGACGCTTTTCTAGATGAGCTTGCGTCGCGTGTATTCGAGTGCGTCAGTTAAATACACATACCTACATATGTACATACATACACGTGTTCACTAATCACCCCGGCTTCACTTAAAGGTACATGTCGCTTTATAATTTCAACACTTGCGAGCCAATTATTTTCATAACTGCCCTTTAAAATTTCATCCTAAATTTATTTTTACCATATTGTAACTTTTAACTTGCGGCTCTAAGCGACTTTTAAAATTATTAACAGATTCTTATCGTTATTTTCACCTTTCTTTCCAATGGCCATTATTTCGGCAGACAGTTTAGTAATTTTTATTGCCTGACCTTCATTTATTTTTACATAATATCTTAGTTGAGCTTATTACTTTTTATTAACATTTTAATCACATAAACTAGCATATTTTTACAACGCGCGTATTGGGATTACTTTGCCACCTGCACAAATACTGGCTTAGCTATGAATTACGTTATTTTACATCACAAAAATAAAAATATATTCGCCTGGCACGTGAAAAAAGTAAATTAATAGCAAGTGACTACAGCTGCACTCACATGAATGTACACGGGTACGATATTATATTTTAAAATCACCGATATCTAAAACACCATCATCATCATCATCACCAACATGACTATGAACAATTTCATCAGCATCAGCAGAAGCATCACCAACATCATCTTCATAAGCATCATCAATTTCATCATTAGCATCAACATCATTATCACTACAAAGATCGTGAACACTTTCATCACCATCATCATCAGAAGCAGCAGCATCATCATCACCATCAACAAAAACATCAACATCTTCCTTAACATCATCATCAATATCATGATCATGAACATTTTCATCACCATCATTATCGTCACCTTCATCATCAACCACATCGTCATCAGCAGCATCATCATCATCATCATCATCATCGACTTCATAATCCTCCATAACGGCATCAAAATTATTATCATGATCACTATCATGATCGTGGACATTTTCAGCACCATCATCGTCACATTCATCATCCACAACATTATCATCATCAGAAGCAGCAATATCAACGAAATCATCCTCCACAACGGCATCATAATTATTATAAACATCATCATCATCATCATCACTACATAATAATGAATATTTTCATCAACGTCATCATTATCAGAACTTTCATTATCATCATCTACGCGTTCATCATTATCCTAATAATCATGAATATTATGAACATAAAAATCTTCATCGTTAGCATCCTCGTCATCAATAGTAGCACCATCATAATCATCGTTATCACCATCAACATAAGCTTCATCATCATCGTCGTCATTAGCATCATCATCGTCTTCGTCAGTATCATCATCATCATCATCATCCTCAATATCATCATCCCCATCGTCATCATCATTATCCTACACATTTTCATGAACATCATTATCATCCTTATCATGGCCATGAACATTTTCTTCATTATCATAATCATCAACAGCATCATGATAATGAACATTTTCATTATCAATATCATCATCAGTAGTAGCACCAAAACCATTATCAGCTTTATCATCATCATCAGCTTCACCACCATCTTCCACATCGTCATCATCATCAACTTCATCATCGTCATCAATACTATCATGATCCTGAACATTATTATCATAATCATATTCAGCAGCACCAGCAGCAACAGCAGAAGCATCAATCTTTAAAAGAAACATGTTGCACAACAGGGAATACATTAACTACCTTTTCCTTGTGTGGCGCCACAAGATATTTGCATCCACTGTCGGAAGCATCAGTAGCATCATCATCATAACAGACAGCAATACAACAGCCTTTAATAAATTTTGCTTCACTTACACATAACCTTAAGAAAATATTTTAAAACAAAACAAGACTAGTAATTAAAATGAATTTAATGCATAATGACAATAGTATAAGGAATGTAATTTTTCGAAGGAAGAATCTAATGCGGATGGAAACATTCCTAAGACAAAGAAATGAGATAAACTAGAACTTTACGAAAGATAAATTGGGTCAAGCATAATTTAAGGCAAGACGACATCAGCAAAAAATCTTTTTTTTTGGTTTCCACTATGTAAGTCAAAAAAGATTAAACCTCGCAATTAACTCTGTCCGACTAAGACCATATAGCTAAAAAATAATTCAACTGTAATTCTATAATTGGAGCGTCAATGAGATAATTCGATACCAAGTAGCACACTTTGCAACCAAGAAATATGATATGCACGTAGACCCTTTTCTGGTAGACAAGCGGATCCTATACTCTTCTATTTGTTTTAAGTTGGCTTTAGCTGTCTGCAATGTCAAAATCTACACGCATTTTTTCTTACGCCAACCTGGCGCTGACTTAATTTATAGTGCTCTACTAGGCAACCCAAATGAAGGTTATGTGAGCAGAACAACGGTGATAGAATGCCTACAAGCATCTAAAATTATCAATTCTAAAGGGACAAGTCTCACAAGCGTATAAAAAATTGCGTGTACACATGATCATTCAGACAGGGTGATGAAAATCCATTTCTCGATAAGTGGCTAAGGTTGGAGATTTCGTAAATCTGATATTCACCTCGTCACCCATATAGTCCGGATTATTAATATAGCTACCTAAATATGAAAATCTGTCAATCGAATCTAGATTTGGGCCTTAAAGCCCCAGAGATTTCTCAGATTTAGAGGGTGCGAATATCATAATGAATGATGTATTGACGACTGCTATGTTAATCAAAGTGACTTGATCAAAATCTCGATTGTCGTATAATAATACAATAGTATGTATATCCAAGGTCGATTAATCTGTTGCCGGAGAGAACATAAAGAAAGCATCCCGAACGTATGGATAAATATAGTATATAATCGCATTTTTACAAGATTAAACAAAACGGCCACCTTGACGACTACCAGTATCAGTATTACAGTAACGCCGCAATTTATTGTGGACCCCAACACGACCGAAGTGTTTCAGTAGAAAGCTAGCATGACATTTCAATTTTGAATGAAAATATCACTTTAGAACATAAAACCGAATAGAAAATTCTAATTCAGTGCGTCAAGTGCACTCTTGAAGTCTAGATAGATAGCTATTGTGTGACGACGATAAGCGCCGTCATTCAAGTACTTGCAATAAAGTAAACATATTATTTTTACAACTTCCTTCTAGACAATAGGAGTCATAGACGCACACACAAGCAAATATTCACAAGTGCGACACATATCTATCTAGTGAAATGTCATTAGCTATTATAAGAATAGCCGGTCAGAATAATAAATGAAGCAGTTTAAATGAAATTTCTGAAATTGCTCTATTATAATACATAGATACTGTTTGTTGCGGAGATCTCATATATATGCAAGTTTGTACGTAGGTGTTGCGAACATAGTAAAAATTTAGTTTAATTATGACCAGAAGGATAAACCAAGGAGAGCATGAACGAAAAGTATAATCTCGTGCACATTCGTTTCGTGCTTACTGGCGACTCATCAGTAGGAGCGCAACACCGAATATATAATTACTCTATTAGTTTGACAGGCTGTTAGCAGCAAAGTTATTAGAAACTAGGTACCTAAATATCTCCAATGAACAGAGGAAAGGTTTTCGGTCTGACGAAGAGCATGTCGTATCTGATTGAACTGTATGTGTGTTAGAAATCATTTCACCACTTTAAAACAGAATGTGACGTCGCAGCGATTCTAATGAAAATGTCGGAATTTCCTAAGGTGGTATTCAGAAGCTCCAGCTAGAGTCATAAAGAAAGTGAATTATGGCACTAGAAACTTAGTAAAAGAGCATGTATCTTACCATCTAAGGCAAAATCAAGTTTGCGAGCTTGAAGTAAACGCCAATCCAATTGTATTTGACCAATAGTCGGACAACATAGCAAATGTACGTGTCTCCTGAAGAAGCCTATATTTTCCATACCTAGAACTGCAGGTTCCACTTGAGTCCAGGAGACTTTAACCTAATTTATTTAGGATATATTATGAACACAATTATAAGGACAAAATCGCTGAATTGTAAAACAATCAATAAATCAATTAGTTAAATGAAAACCGAACAACGCGCGAAGGAGAGGCGTAAGTTACTGCTTTTCATGTCCGGATAACTGAAAATGACAACAAGATATATAATAGAAGTGCTAAAATTAGAAATAATATTTTGTACACTAAGAGAACTTCATTCAAAATTAAACCAGAACAAATGTCAAAGTAGAACAAAAGAAAATGAGTAAAATCGAAGAATTCAGTGAAAAAATCGGTGGATCGTGCAAAGCATTAAACCAGAAATATTCCAATAACTGATTGTCTACTCTTAAAGACAACGTGCCGTCTCACACAAAGATGGAAAATATAAAAGTTAGGAAACTCAAAGAAGCTCATGTTAAAATACAATCGACAAAACCAGAAAGCTGTAAGGCTGTCGGACAAAATATGAGGTATTCAATACAACTATCATCATCACTACTACTACTACAAAGCATTCCACCGGCATGATATACTGATGCTTCGTTGCCGCAGCACAAGGAAATTCATGGTTACAGGTGGACTGAAAATTAACGCTAGGTCGCCAATTCCTACTCGAATGCATAGACTGATAGCCTTTACTCGTATTATTGGCCTGTCGAGTAAAAGAAACACTAAAAACACTGAAGTACCACCAATATAATCCAACGAGTCGTAAGGCAGATATTTTTTGAATGATTGCGCAGTGCAAGCGTCACATTTTGATTCTACTTGATTTTCATTCGTGGGTAGTCACTTTGCACTATCAATTGATGGAACGGGAAATAACGTTCCGATACGTCGCCAGTCAAAGAAGATTGGATCTTACCTCATAGTATTCAGTCTCCGATTCTTTAAAAGTTATTGGACGTAATTTTATTCATTTATTAAACATCTTTGTGATACATAGCTTACCACAAGAGGACTTGGAGAGGCTACAGAAAACTTTTTCAAGTCTTCAGACAGTGACCAATCGGCACCCAGAGCATTCATTGCATTCACCAGGCTCTGACCAAGTGTGCCGGTGCTACCATCTAGGTCGAGAAGAAAAATACCACATAAACTAAAAGAAAATAATCATGTCATTTATAATAGCAGAAATGTGCACTAAAAGTAAGCGTAGTTCAACACGCTATAGTTCTAAAATCGAAAAAAGATTTAATGAACTTTGTTTTTTTAATTCATACAATTTCATTACTGTTCAACACACTGTGTTAGGGTGGAAAGGAAAATGGGGAAAAAGTGCCTATCTAAATATTAGAAGTACGACAGATCTATGTCAAAAGTAGAATTGGATCAAACTTAGCCTTTAAAAAGATAAAATAATAAATCTATTACATCCATATGTACAGAAGAAAATGGCGCCTAACAGCCTAACGCTATTCCTAGTTAAGAATTATCTGTTCAGGAATACTAGACAAAACATTCCTAGCGGGGATGGTTGGTTTACGTTGACAGATTTTATCTCATCAGTAGTCCACCAGTTAAAGCTACAACACACCATCTATCGGAGGCTTTTGGCTTTTAGGCGTCGGAGGCCAGTTCTCGACATCCGCCGAAACTTGCTATCCTCGTCTGCGGCTCTGGTTCATACTTCGCGGTTCCATCGGGTGTTAACTGAACTATAAAACAAAATTCGTGAATCAACACGACGATTACGATGCACAGTCGATTTAGGCAAATATTTAGAAATAGCCCAAACGAAAATAAAGCCAACGAACATACCCGATGTACTGCAGTTTGGCAATCGGAGAAAGGCAATTTATCATTAAACAAGAACATGCCGCAAATAGGTCTCTATGAGTTGCTGAGTTCAACGCAGTTTCTAAACGGATTAGGAATGCAGAATTGATCATAATTTTAAGTATGACGGTTATTTAAATCAAGTTTTCGATGTTGATATAAAAACCGACTCATTATGTACATACGTTTGTCAGTGTAAACCAAATATTGTACAGTATAGGGAAGGCAATTAATTCAGTAGACCAGTTTCGTCCTTATTCGGAACTCATCACATACTGTCCAAAATTTGCCGGCGACAGGGCTCGTACCTGGGCACGTTTGCTACGGAATATGGTGCTCTAACTACGGAGCCATTCTGCCGCACAATACACACAATTTTCAGTTATATGCTAACTAAGGTTTCTTAGTTAGCCTTTCCTTTAGGTGGTGCCTATAAAGTATTTCTTTTGACATGAAGTTCAAACTAACCTTCCCAAATCTGTCATTAAAGAACAGACGCCAAACTACATGGGTAAGTGTTATTGGAACGGACATTTATATAATTAAATGAACAATTGTTACGCGGGTGGTGATAACTATTACTTTTAATCAAGGTCGCGATCTTGATATAAACACATGTCCATTATGTAAGTACATTTGTCAATATAAGCTTAATATTATATAATGTGGAAAAGGCATTTGATCCAGTAGACCTATTTAGTTCTTATTGGGAACTTTTTAAGTAATATCCCGAATTTGCCGTGAACCGGGCTCCAATGACGGTTGTTCACCGTACTGTAAGACTGGTGTAAATGGAAGATTGGATTTTTGTGAAATTTGCGAACATGAGCTTGATTCATATAATACGTAGAGATCAGTTTGACAAAATCTTCCGGCAGTGAGCTTGTCGACTCTGAATAAAGATAAAACGATATTACAAATTGTCTTTGCAGGTTATAATGTAACTGAAATTCTTGTTTCAACCTAGTTAGGCATTTAAAGCAAGAACATAATAAACGAGTAGCCTCAAATATTAATGCTCCTTGTCCTTTGTTACATGACGAAGTGGTCATTATTTTCGATAAATTTTGCTTAAAAGTATAATATGTTTGCGAAGCAGGATTAAGCAAAATTACCTGATCTGTGTATTGACCAACGCAGGTAGTCTTCTTTCTTCAACAAAGTATTTCGGCAGCCTTCTTCAGTTGGTCCATCTTCACCATTAAAAAAAAACTACCGGAAATCGACCTGCGTTAGTCCAAACGCATATCAGGTAATTTCGATTAATCCAGGTTCACAAGAAATTCACTTTTAAGCAACATTTAGCATGGAATTATAACTACAACGCCATCAAATAGTATAATAAATACACTGAACGAAAAAACACCTCGTGAGTCAAGTATCAAAGCTTGCTTCATTAGTTTGTTTTTTTAACTGGTGACGATGGATCAACTGAAGAAGGCTGCCGAAATACTTTGTTGATAAAAGAAAGCTACTTTCGTTAGTCAAAACGCAGATCAGGTAATTATCTTCGATAGACAGGACCGGCTAATTCCAACCGTCATCATCACTATGCACAAAAATATAAAAGCCAATAGTAGCTAATGCTTCACTGTCATATAACGGCAAAGAGAAACACAAAAGAAATAGAGTTTTATATCGGCAAAAATAGTAACATAGGCACAAATTATTAGTTAGATCTATGGGAGAGAGAGAGTACCTAGTTGCTTTGAGTATATTTACATAGATAACGCACAGAAATAAGGCGAGCTAAACAGCTACACAACACAATTATGGTCAAGTCAACTTTAGAACAGGGCAACATCGGAAATGCAGTTTCCTTGATGTTTTCCATGTATCACGTCATAATCACAAACATACCTCGCCGTCAGCTCTGTCAAATTAAAAAAGAAAGTTACGAAGATGATTCTGCTAGAAATCTGCAACAAGATCGCTCGACTTGATGCCATATCGCGCAGGTTTTCCAAACAAGAAATATGATGCGCACGTGAACCCCATCCTTGGTCAGAAAAATATCAAGTCAGCATTAAGGCATGTAAACCGTAAAAGATACGAATTCAACCACCACTAATTTTTCGCGTGAGTTATTTGCAGACTAAAACAAAGCATTTCCGTAGCGCTTTCTACTCGCCTAGCAACTTCATCATCCCACCAGTAAATCGTATAATATAACACAAATTAATCAGGCTTAAATAACAAGACCTCGAAATGCTCTACATTTGTGTTTGGATTGGCATATTGAGAGTGCAACAAGAATAGAAACAGTAGTGTTAAACGAACTAACTAAGAATATAACTGAGCCTAGGAGAAATGCGCACACAAAGTTATCTTTTTTAAATACACCAAAGTAGAAAAAACACACAATCTCCTATGCTAGGCTCTCGCTACATAAGGTTAAACGGGATTGAAAATTTCTCTTGATATCAAATAAAACCAAGACAAGATAAACGACATGCTCATTCATGCTTGGAATGTGAAAGTTAACGAAGCAGAACCAACAGTTTTCGCCCTTAAAGACTTTGAAGGCACTAATGGCCATCACAGTGGATCGGTACGCACAAATTTATCAATCCCAGATTGTTGTAATCAGGCAGTCATGCAATAAGCTAAACTGAGTTTAAACTTCAAGTCTAATCGTTGTCGATGTTCTTGCTCCTATATTTCATTTAGGCTTAAACAAGGTGATGGGTTCCAACATTAATAGCAAGGACAGCATTGTAATAACACGTCAATATTATTATTTCTAATACCACTACCTATTTTACTACTACTAGGAGTAATACTAATGTTGTTAATACTACTACTAAAATAATTATTAATACAACTACTACTGTTGCTGTTATTACCATTGCTACTACTACACCAAAAACTGCTAATAATAATGATGTTATTAATACTACTACTAATAATTGTTGCTACTACTACAACTACTGCTAATACTACTGTTGTTGCTACAAATACTACCACTATAATTAATAATACTTCTACTGATACTGCTACTATTACTACTACCACTAAAACTCCAAAAACTTCTAAATATCAATTATAAGGAAAATAAAAGTATTTCACTATCCTGTAGGACTGACTAAATATAAAATTCTTCGAGACCAATACCTTTGTCTGAGCAATACATATAACAACGCGCGAGGCAAATTGTTATATTTAAAAAAAAACTATATGATGATTTTGAAGGGTAAAATAAGGTTATCAACAGACTGCATAGAAGTTCTGGCGCCGACATTCCAGGTCGACACATTGCACACAAGAGCTCAAGAAGTGAGAGCCACATCTTAGATATCTAAAACCTTTTCCAAAGTCGCTGCGGTTTGATTCCCGGCAAGATGGCGATCTTGATTTAAATGCAAGTATTGACACAAACGCAAAACGTTATTGCTTAATTATTAAGCAGAATGAGAATAAATTTAAAAAAAACATAACCGGATACCCGTGTCACAGAACAAGTCAGACTACACAATCTTGAATGCGAATACTGTGAGATTTACTCACATAGTACGAAAAGAATGAACTTGGAATAATGTGCAAAGTTCAAAAAAAAGATATTCCATCATAAATCTACCATTAACTGGATAGAACAACGTAAATGGAAGCGGGACGTTTTCAACCAACAGAAGAGATCTATACACCCCAAACTTAAGGCTATTCTTGATGATGCAATTAAAAGATTACCAAGCCAAAGGTGGAGTGATCAACAGTGAAGTTTAAATTACCTTTGGGGTACAGGGTAGTCGCGCCATACTCAGCGAGCAGATTTAATGAGTTGATCAAATCGGTAGATGGTCTGTAGAATCCCGTCTGCGCCTGCAGGTGAGCACTTAGTGACCCGGTTGTTCCACTGGCTTTCGAGACAGCTTCACGAAGTCTGGGCGAAATCTGGCTCACAATCGTAGTTAAAAGACAGAAAATATGTTTAAAACATGATATTTTAAACAATTAATTATTGCGAGAGTGTTGTCAACTGTTCTCTAAAACAAGTATATGCGACCTTGATATAAGTACCAATCCCATTGTATTTAACCTGTACCACAACTAAGCAAAGTTACTTTAAAATTCATATTACCCTATGCATGTGCAAAAATAAAAAGAAATTTTATCAGATACAAGAACCGTTTCTTTCGTATTTTCTTTTCAAGTATCTACAAATGAACAGTTCTTTATATATGAATTGAAAGGCAAAACAATATAGGAAAAAGAAAACACGGAGAGAGTTTGAAAAATGGGAAACGACCAATCAATTGCGTGCGTCACCTCCAGTTCTATAAAAATTCTTTAAATCAAGTTAGCGAGCTTGAAGTAAACACCAATGCCAATATCTTAAGCCTATCGTCGAACAACATAGCAAACTACGTAAGTCAGACGTAATGACGCATTTATACCTTTCATGATCACCAACAGAGTAAGACGGCAAACTGACTAGTGACGATCATACATGACACAGGTTTTTTATTTATTGTAATCAAGGTTGCGATCATGATATAAGCACCTGGCCTATTAATTACTTACATATGTTAGTATAAACTAAGAATTGAATAGTGTAGAAAAGACAATTCATCCGGTAAACCGGTTTCGTCCTTATTAGGAACTCATCACGTATTGGCTCGAATTTTCCGCGGTCAGGGCACGTCTGCTTTGGAATCTGGTGCTCTAACCACTGAGCCACCCTGCCGCACACTATACTACACACAATTTTCAGTTATATACTAATTAATGTAACTTGGTTAGTCTATTTTTCCTTTAGTTGGAGCTCATATGGCATCCATTTAGACTCAAAGTTCCAACTAACCATTATTATAATCAAGGTTGCGGTCTTGATATAAACACCTGACCCATTAATTACTTACATATGCCAGTACAAACTAAGAATTGTATAGTGTAGAAAAGGCAATTCATCCAGTAGACCGGTTTCGTCCCAACTAACCATTCCAAATCTGTCATTACTGAACAGACACCACACTACATGGGGAAGTGGTATTGAAATGACCATTTATATAATTAAACAAACATTGGTTGCGCGGGCGGTGATAACAATTATTATAATCAAGGTTGCGATCTTGATATAAGCACCTGATCCATTAATTACTTACATATGTCAGTATAATTATTATAATCAAGGTTGCGATCTTGTAGTTTATACTGACATATGTAAGTAATTAATGGATCAGGTGCTTATATCAAGATCGCAACCTTGATTATAATAATTGTTATCACCACCCGCTCAACCAATGTTCGTTTAATTATATGTCATTATAAACTAAGAATTGTATAGTGAAGAAAAGGCAATTCATCCAACCAATGTTCGTTTAATGTCTAGTTTGTTAAAGCAATAAAGCGAAAAGGTATATTTTATTTCACCTTCTCATAAAAGCAACACAAAAACTCTCATTGTTAACATAATAAGCTTGACGAAACCTATTATTCTGATGTTAGATAGCTAAATAGTGAAACATAAAGCACTATTCAATAAATAAAATCATCATTGGAGTAAATAGGTACTCCCAAAGAAATTGATACAAAAAGATAAAATATACGTACATATCTCAAACACGTTGGGTTCCAGAACCCACGACAAACTGCAGCATTATCTAAGCCTTTCCCTCTAACTAAAAATGCCGCTATACTCCTACACATATTCGTTCTTGCAAAAGTCTTTTAGCTAGTGAAGGTATGGTGCTGTGTGATCAAGTGACAAATACTGCGAATAATAATATCCGATTCCGAAGCTTCCGATCTGTCTCTTCTGTGGTTCGAGCCAACCACAGTAGTTTCCTCCATATCCTAGGCAGCACGATATGTAAGTTGCCTTCTCATATCATAACAGGATAAACGTAACTGGTGTTTGATAACAAGGTTCGACTGTGTTAGTGCATCAATTTGCGGACTAATATAAATAGTAGGCTCGTAAATTTTGTTCTTGATTAATGTTTCCGACGTTCAGCTGGCAATAAACAAAGCAACCCTGACAAAATACATAAATTTACAGTAATGTTCAAGTGCAGGCAATTAGAGTCGGCCATTTCATTGTCTCCGTAGTACAAAGAAAGAAGGACAAAATTATTGACATAAAGACCTTGGAAATACAGTACACTAATCACAAGTAATTTGTGATTAGTGTACTGTGGGTTATTAGATTTCTTAAGATGGTACTGGAAATGAAGCATCGAAATTTTAAACACTCAAGAATAGGTCGAACTTCATTTCCAATGGTTAGTATGAATGGAGTGGAAGCCTTATCAATTATGACACCACGAAGCCGAATACAGCGTGTACTTCAAAATGATGATTAATAGGATCATTGCGGAACTAAAAGTGCTAATCGACCACCCACAAAAGTGAATCGTGGATACATTAAATAGAATGATAAAGAGTTGGCAGAAATATTTTTATGACTCCGAGATCTAGCTATATTACGCGGAACCTAGCATAGACCAAAGCCAGTTTTTAGCTCTTAAGTCAAGTAAGGAGTTTGTCGTCACACTGGAAATCCGAAAGGAAAAACTATATCTGACTGGGTCAATCTCGCATTGGAACGAGTGAATAATAAACTTTTCTCGTGTGCAATGCCAAAGGAGACACATTGTAGAGTTACAAAATAATTCTGTTCGCCATGAGACAAGCACTGTGGATGCTTGTTTTGCATAATTAGTTAACCGAAAAATAATGACCAACTCACAAGGCATGCGTCCTATCATTCCAAGAGCTACGGAATCAACTATATTATGGCTTATACGGTACATGGGGATGTGAGAAGCTACTGGAATTCTACCATGCGAATGATTTGATCAAGTAATAAGGGGGGTTGCGTCGACAATTGCCTTCCTCGCAATTATCGCTTAAACTCGTGCACGTGAGCACGACGTTTTATTAATTATACGGTAGGCATAAAGAGGCTCATCGGGCATTGGTCGAACTCTGAGCAGTGACTTTAAACTAGCTTATTCCACAGAACCGGATACAAAGACTTCCCCCATCGAAGTTCATATTTCAGGCTTAGCTGCAACAGCTCGTTGTCTTTTATCTGCCCCGAAAGGCTTCGCAAACACGACAACATTTTTTTATACTGGATTCCGCCAGATATAGTAAGGAAAAAATATTTTTAATGGCTATTGCAATTTGTGGGCTATTAAAGAAATCTGGGTCGCTCATTTCTAATGGAGATGGATAATTTGTGTTCGGTATCATCTGCCGCTAAACCTAACGAGCACCATATGCGTCAGAAAACACAATTGAAGTTGTATTTAAATAAATCGACTATAAAATGTCTACTTAATTATCTAACAAGCTCACAAATTAAAGAACAGAGCAATGTTAGTTTAAAACAAATTTTCAATTCTAAGCTATTAGTATAACTACAAAATTTATTAACAAGACAGCAAATAACTCACAACAAACCCGTTTACAGCTGACGCAATAGCAGCACTAAATAAATCTCGCCATCGCAGACGTCCGAAGCTGCTATGCGCTGCGCGTAAACCTGCCACTAACCCGGGTACGCCGACGAGGCTGTCAGGTTTGCTAATATCCGGCTGGAAGCTTGTCCGCGTAGACATTGGCGCCCGGCACATGAAATCAAACAAGCTACTGCTTTGCTGCTCTCGATCATAGACCATCATGGCTCCACAGCCAAACAGACCTAATTAGGCGCCCGAACACACGCACATACAGGGACAGCGAAGAAAACACCCAAAACCAACAGACAAAAATCAAGACTGAACTGACAAGCGAAAAGACATAAGCATTCGCATGACAACAGCACAAATATGGGGATATTTAACTATTTTACGCCACATTTATCAATGTTCACTCCATAAATCTTCCATGGTTGAGAATAGTTTTATAAGCCATTAAGAGAAAATGTTACATTTCTTTAATACACGCTTATACGATTTATGAAATGTCACCAAAATCGGAATTAGTCTTAATTTAAATAATGAAGTTTGCGAGTGTGAGATAAAAACGAAACACATTTAATCTAAACAATCGTTCAACATATAAAAACCGCCGTCAATAACACATACTGATGCGTTTCGACTTTGTATGATCATCAGCGGAGCATAACATCAAACTGTCTAACGAGGATCTAATCGATTTGTTTATGGCGAATTTTCCGGACTACATGACGCTCGTTAGAACTTAATTTCTCCTACTGATTGGCAATACGTCTTATAATCCGGTGCGGCTTATGTGGGAAAACAACTCGGCATGAAAGAGAAATACGATATGAAATATTGTAAATTGCTGAAGCACTAACTGGTCCAATTCCGTTCTTCTGTAATGGATTTCATCATAAAACTCCATTAGCATTAATGCTAAATTGGCTTCTGATGTCCTACCTATCAATACCAATTAACGATTTAATCTCTTTCCTGTAGGTACTTATATTACTTGCCTTACTGCTGAATCATTCTTTTTTATTACCTATGATTTATGCATATCCAGATAATTCAATATAATTTACTTGAGCAAATTAACATCACCAATGAAATTCTTAACCGTAATGAATTCTAAATGCGCTTTATGTAAGAAAAAAACTATTCGAGGCGCGCCTTTTGGTCCGGAAAACACGGTATATTATTCCAAAATTATATGTGCAGCTCTTCTCCATAGTAGTAGCCTCACATACATTGTACTCGACTGGAAATGACTGTTGCACAATTGGTATGTATCGAATCGAGCAAAGTGGCGATCTTGCTACAGATGTTTAGTGGAATAAGCTTCATAATTATCCTCTCTTATATAAGCAGAGATAACTGCGAGGTTTGGTCGTGTTTATGATGCGACAGAACAAAAACGCAAGAAAGTTGTAATGTCAATACCAATTTGCCTTAAAGCTGACTTGGCCTTAATTATGCTGTTTGGTGATCCAAGTGACCACATTCCTATATCTCCGTCTAAACTAGATCCATCTCTTCACATAACAATCTCATTTAGCAGTATTTTGTTTAAAAAAGATTATTAGCACTAAAATTACTATGTTAAATTACTAGCTTTATCTATGCATTTGTTTGAAAAAATGTTTTCATTGTTATGCGGCTGGGAAACATCAGTTAATACAACCTTCATATTTAACATTTAACAAATAATTGTATCCTATCATCACTAGCTGGCAAGATTGGCCAGAGCGTGCAACACTTCAAGCCCCTCCAGTGTCTACGACGTTTAGGCCAAATGTCACACAGAACAGCAAAGCCGTTCCACACGTTAGAGGTATAATGACAATGTGATGCAAGCATTTTGAAACAATAAGAAGATAATCCACTTTAGTCGAAGAATGTGGAATAATAGGACGGTACAATCTCCTGAGATTATACTTTCCGTTCATGTTGCCTTTGGTTTATCCTTCTGGTCACAACTGAACTAATTTGTTACTAAGTTCGCAACACCTAATACATACTTGCATATAATCAACTTTAGTTGGAGAAGTACACGTTTCTCCACCTTCGAATAATATATTGCCTATTGAGCCCGATATAAAAAATTAAATAGTGGAAAAATCTTACTGACTGCATCTGGCCGCCTGACAGCTAAGCAGAGAATAGAAGCCACCGCCGCATCAACAGCATTACCTTTCTGCTCGCGCATTATCTTGACTCCTGCAGAAGAACAGTATTCGTCTTCCACAGCCACAGCTCCTTGAGGTAAAATCTAGATTCAAAAAGAGACAAAAACATATCCATTGGAGCTTAGCTGACTACACGAGTGGATATACACAATCAAATGGAGACGTCTAAAATCGCCCTCCACTTACTGAGGTACTACGCCGGAGAGTAAATAAATGCGAAATCTCTTATTCCGCAGTCTTTGGCCAAAGGAAGACTCGTTCAGAGAAACCAATATATGCATATATGCAGCCAAACTGAACGGTCTTCCACACAATGGTCTTCAGTAGATCACAATGGTTAACGGTTATACCAGACAACTTGAGCACAAAGATAGCCTGAATTTCCTTGTACGTGTGATGGCAAAGCATTTGCTCTGTTATTATGCAGGCTTGCATTGCCAGTCGCCTTCCTCCTTTCTTTTTGCTATAGCCAATGCACGATAGTATGCCAAATGATGACATCCAATAAAAGAATCGACTGAAGCGCCGCAAGTTCTTCAAAATTGTGGATCATGATAACACTGCCCGTTACACTGGTTAGGGCTCTTACATCAAAGTCCAGAAATGAACGAATAAGGAGTCTAAAAGCAAAACCTTAATCAAAATCTGAAATAAGTTTCGATATTTTTCGGATGTTCAATAAGAACCAACATTTTGCCTAAAGAAGCGTGACGCCTCTACAGCTGAGGCAACACTACGTAGAAGTGCTTCACGCGCATATATACGCTTGTTTAGCGTATTATGACGGCGTATGGTGTTCAGTAAATACCTTAACAAGAATGTATTTGCATAAAAAATCCTTTTTAAAGTGGATTGAACGACGAATATTTAATATTTACTTAAAAGTAGAGGAATAAAGACAAGAACAGAGAGACAGAAGATAAATAAAGCATACTAATAAGTAAAAGTTTTGCAAATTTTCAACTTCCTCAAATTATTAGCAAGTGTGTATAAAGGGGAAACGCTGAAACATTCCACCACTTAAAAAATAGTACGATGAATTGTGACCAGACGCGTAAGGACCTGACTAGTATATATGGAAGAGATTAAGACGAGCCTGAGGTCTAAGGCCTCTCAAGTGAACTACTTGATGGTCAGCAAAATCGACGGGATAACTCTGTTCGCTTGGTAGCAATTTTACTGTCATTAGTCAACTTCTACCCTACTTACCAAAGAGGATGCCATCAAAACCTCCGCCAGAACGTTGAACAGATGTATGAAAACTCACGGTACGCCATCCGATGACGCCAACATGTACTAACAGAGTATCAGAACCTCGACGACTACTTAACAAGCGACGTACATCGCGGTAAAACACAGTAGAAGCTGTGTCATGTCTAATAAACGTATAGATATATTTAATAGCTGCGCAACCAAAAATAAAAAAACTTTCTCTCACATACAAAACAAAAATCTAGAAAAGACGGCGTCTCAACGTAAAATAAATTTCCTTCACATTTTACTAGCCCAAGACTAATAGAAAAATTGCAATTATGAACGAATCATCATAAAGTCAGTCAGAATCAGGAAAGCATCCTGGATCAAGACCTATAAGGGCATTATAATCACGTACATAAGATACACCAGTCACTGAAAATACTCAAATAAACTACCTGAATTTTGTTTATTCTTCTGGTTCTATTTAGACTAATCTTTTACTAGATGCACAGCACCTAATACAAAATTGAAAATATTATTTCTTCGCAACATACAGTATATAACCATTAAATATTTAATTAAGAGATGTTATGGTTACCGCAAATGTGATGAATGATATCCATCAAGGCCAGTGTGTATGGATTTGCTGAAGTAACAGGTGTTCAGAAATAATTGTAATTTTCAACTATGGTGAAACTTCGCAAATCCTTAAATCCATTGCATTGGTACCATGTACCGAATCGGAAACCATAGTGTAGAAACCGCCTACAGGATAAGTATACTTTATATATATATATAGTGAGTTGGCTTTGAAGTCGTATTGTCAAAGACTTTATAGAAAGTCAGCTCCACTACCGCAGGGATATACAATCGTATAGAATAGTGTACACTCTAAAAGTCCCACACCACCGACCATATATATAGTTGGTATAGGGAATAGTACCGGCTCATACTGATGAGTCTCCAGTAATGACGAAACGCATGGGTACATGAGTTTACACCATTCG
This sequence comes from Eudiplozoon nipponicum, assembly GCA_029291075.1. Taxonomy (NCBI): domain Eukaryota; kingdom Metazoa; phylum Platyhelminthes; class Monogenea; order Mazocraeidea; family Diplozoidae; genus Eudiplozoon; species Eudiplozoon nipponicum. The sequence continues at coordinate 103,754 of JAQBSW010001059.1, read as the reverse complement.
TTCAGACTGATTATTTGGTCTTTTCGCAATTGCATTCTTTGCTCTAATATCACCCAAAACGTCACGCATAAAATCCCTTTACTTATGGTTTACCGATTGAGGTTCATTGTCATTCAGTAATAAAGTTTGCCTGTCTGTGGGTTTTTCGTTATGCCCATGATTTAATGCCTCGTTGTTTATATATATATATATATATATATATATATATATATATATATATAAAAGAAAAACACCGCACAAGGTACTTAATGCAATTCAGCAAGTACACCGGGTCTCTTGTTTGGAACTCATCAAGTACTTAATAGAGTTTGCTGTGTCAGGCATATTTACTTCTGAGTTGAGCATTCATACACCTGCGCCACTCATGCTAAACACTGAAAGCAATTTACTGCCATACACTCGCTTATACTTTTTTTGTCCTTGAAGGTAAGCCCATTTCAAATGTCTTAAGGTTACTAGATCGAACTAACCATCCACGATCTGTCATTATAGTGAATACATCACGCCGTATAAGGAAGATATTTGAATTGAAGTTTAACAACAGTATCTTGGTTTTATATATTTTATCAGCATTAACTAAACGTTACACAAGATAGCACAGAAAATTCACCAAATAGACCGGTTTAGTACTTGTTTGAAACTCGTCAATTATTTGCCGCGAGCAGAGACTGAACCGAGACATGTTTGCTTACTAACACTAGCCGATCTACTTGATAAATTGTCTTTACTACCTTTTGAATTTTTTGGTTTACACGGACTATATATATAGCTAGTGTCTGTTAGTAGGAAGACTGAATCGGAATCAACGGCTAGGACACGCCTGTTGTTAGGTCGGTCATTTATTTGACTACGTTGGTAAAATAGTTTATTAAATTGAGCTGTCAGGCTTTCCGCGACTACGGTGGAGAAAGTATAAAAGTTTAAGATTATGTATACTGCAAGCGGCCTTGGCTTCAAAAAAATGAAAGACAGCCTAATCAGCAAACTACAATTATTCAACAAAACAAGGTTATATAAGACGTGAGTGTTTTCTGATATTTCATACCTGTGGGTTGCCCACAAAAACAGTGAGAAATAAGGCTATGCTAACGACAATGCAGATAACGAGAACTGAAATGTTCACTATTAGAATGCCGCGCAATGTCCATTTCTCAGCCGCAATTTCATAGTCAGTTGTTGTGCAGTCTTCTTCTTTTTCCGGCTCATCTAATTCAATATTCTCTATGACTGGCGTCTTGTCCGACTTCGAGGACATCTAACAAATAAGAAAGGCAAAATAGCATCACAGCTAAGTTAACACACACGCACGAAAACATAAATAAGAAATTTAAAATAAATACATATTCAACAATGCCCATTGCGTTCCTCAGATATAAATCATAAATAAATAGGAACTAAAACACAAATTGAATAAATGAAGTTGAATTTTACAGTAAATATTTTGGACAAGATCTTGACAATTATTTCGTATAAACTTAACTACAATAAAACTTCAATAACGTGCTGATTATGCAAGGTTTTCCAAATCACGAAAGATAGGTCGTATATATATATATATATATATATATATATATATATATATATATATATATATATATATATATGAAATGTGTGGATGGTTCTAGTATGGGTATGGCGAGTTTTTGAATATCTGTTGTACAAAATAGAAACTACCTGCAATCACACTTACTGACACATTTCAATCATCTATGATCAACATCAGAGTACGACGGAAAATTGACTAGCGAAGATCAAACCGCAGACATAGATTTTTAAAATTTTAATTACTTAGTTATATATATGGCGAAAGCTGCAAACTTTTAATGTTCGTGACAACATAGAAATTGTGCATCCGACATTTTCAGTGAAGTCCAATTTATGCGAAACTACTAGAAGTAAGAGCCATATATCCAATTTTGCTTTCTATCATATATATATATATATATATATATATATATATATAAATATGTGTGTGTGTGTGTGTTTGCGTTTTGACCCTCGCTCGTCAGTTTTCCGTCGTAGTCTGATGATGTTCATGGAAGGGCGAAACGCGTCAATACGTGTGACTAACGGTAGTTTTGCTTTGTTTAATGTGAAGTATTGCTACCGCCACCCGCGCAAGTAATGAATAATTAAAAAAGATATTGATTGATTGGCCACGAACTTTTAGAAGCAATAAGTATACTCAAAATACACAGAAAATCCTATTTGGACACACGTCACGAAATGTAACCTTAGAAACAAAGTTTGTAAAAACTAATCCACATTGTAAAAAAACAGGCCACAGAAAGACGTGCCACAATATAAGAAGATCATACGGTCTCGGCAAATAACCAGAAACTGTGCGAATTTTACCCAAAACACCATTTGGGTAATGACGAACAAACATGCAAAAATATAAACGAAAAACGAATGTGCATATTTCCAACAATAAGATGGTGAATTACGACATGTTTGGTAATTAGCTGTTACAAAAATACTAAATGTTGGCCCACAACGTTTGGACGATATGGATATTTTATGCACACTAGATATCGCATATCCAAATTTCATAGTGTGACACATCTTTCGATGAACAATGTCATCTGTCCAAAGAATTTTCAAGTACACTTGATAATGTAGATCTGCAGGTATCATCACTTGCTCTAGGGCCGTGTTTATCCTACAAAAGACACATGTACATTTGGTGCATATATATGTTGTTTTGCTGGATTAAATACTGCATAAGATACTTCAGGGAGTCCATCAACACACGACGGATCGAATTCCGTCAAAACTTCCAGGCGTATAATTCTGGATGCAGCCGCCTTTGAAAATTAGCACAAAAGACTATAGAATCACCTGTACGTTTTATTGAGAACCAAGTCAAACGCCTTTAAATAGAGTATACTGACGGTATTACTTTAAATCGCGGATATAATACCGCATAAGATACTTCAGACAAACCATTAACACATGTCGGCACGACTTCTGCCAAGACCTAAAAACGTGTCAGCCTGGTTGTAATGCCTGAAATATAACTGAATGAGCAGTCACGAATTCAATCATTGTGCGTATTAGTGTTATTAATTGAGATATGACAGTGCATTGAAGCATAACTTTATTAATACAGCACAGTTGTTTTACAAATTGTGTTTAACCTGATTCAAAAAGAATTTATGCATCAATGCAAACAGTAATTCTCAATTTACACGATCAGTCTTTATATGTAGAGAAAAACTTTGTCATACCGCAAAAGGAAACGAATTGCAATAAACACAGTACAAGTGAAGAGAGCAGACAAACGTTGCAAAGGCAACAAAATACAAACTGCCATTCATAGGGATTAAATGAAAAGAAATAAGATTGACTGCTCTTTCTCTCTCTCTCTCTCTCTCTTTCTCCTCGTTCTACTAAACTTATCTGAAGGAACTAGTAATACAATATTTAAATGCTGTTTGAAAATATAGAAATAATTGATTGGATAAGGAGACAAGTAAAATTTTAGACAAAATTAAATGTGCATAAACACATACACGCATACATGCATACAAACATATATATACTTACATACATGCATACATACATACATACATACATACATACATACATACATACATACATACATGCATACATACATACATACATACATACATACATACATACATACATACATACATACATACATACATACATACATACATACATACATACATACATACATACATACATACATACATACATACATACATACATACATACATACATACATACATACATACATACATACATACATACATACATACATACACACATGCATACATACATACATACATACAAACATACATACATACATACATACATACATACATACATACATACATACATACATACATACATACATACATACATACATACATACATACATACATACATACATACATACATACATACATACATGCATACATGCATGCATGCATAAATACATTAATATATACATGCATACATCATAAAACCAAAAGAAAAATTGCAATCGAGCAAGAAATTAAAAAATTGATAATACTGACAAAATAATTTAGACACAAAAATTATTAAGGGAGCGATATTTGACTTAAAGAATTGTCACCACCGCCCGCACAATCAGTTATTGTTAAATTGTATTGCCTATATATGCATATGTGGCGAAAGCTGCAAACAGTTTATGTTCGTGACTGCATAGAAATTGTGCAGCCGACATTTCCAGTCAAGTTCAATGTATGCGAGACTGCTAGAGGTGAGAGCCACATATCTTAATTTGATTTCCATATATATTCAATGCGGTTTGATCCTCGATAGACAGTTTGCCGTCGTACTCTGATGATGATCATGAAAGGTCGAAACGCGTCAGTGCGTTGCGGCTGGCGGTAGTTTTGTTATGTTGTTCGACGACTGGTTGAATACAATGGGATTGGTGTTTACTTCAAGCTCGCAAACTTCATTCAAAGAATTGTTACCACCACCAGCGCAATCAATTATTCTGAAATTTATTTGCCCATTATAGAAGTCATAATTGTGAAGTTATTCATAATTCTGTACATTAAAATGGATAAGGTTCAATCTCGCGACGGAATAAATTTATTAATGTAAACCTGCAAAAATGAAGCTAACATCATATAAAGTCTACGACAATGCGACTTCAAAGCTAACTCACACTACATAATATATATACCGAGTCTGTAAAGGATACTAACACTATGGCTATTGTGTTAGTAACCGATACCAACAGTATTGTACCGAAAAAATTCATGGTACTAACTTTATGGTTTCCGAGTCGGTACATAGTACCAACATGATGGATATCAATTTATGCCATAGTTCACCGAAATTGAGAATTACAACAGTTTCTGAACACCTGTTACTCAAGTAAATCCATACACTCTGGTCTTGATCGATATCAGTTATCCCATTTCGCGGTAAGAATGACATCATTCAATTCAATATATAACAGTTAAATACTGTTTGTTGCGTAGATCTAATATATATGCATGTATTAGGTGTTACGAACCTAGTAACAAATTATTTCAGTTGTGACCAGAAGGATAAACCAAAGACAGCAGGAACGGAAGGTATAATCTCATTCACATTCCTTTCGTGCTTACTGGCGACTCATCAGTAGGAGCCGGTATTACGCCCTTTAACCACTATATATTTGGTAGAAGAATGTGGAATAATAGGACGGTACTATCTCCTTTACAGACTCGATATATATATAATATAGTGTGAGTTAGCGTTGAAGTCGCATTGTCGTAGAATTTATATAATGTTAGCTTCACTATTGCAGGTTTACCCATTCGTCTAGGAGATTGTACCACCCTATTATCCCACATTCTTCTACCAAATATATAGTGGTTAAAGGGCGTAATACCGGCTCCTACTGATGAGTCGCCAGTAAGCACGAAACGAATGTGCATGAGATTATACTTTTCGTTCATGCTGCCTTTGGTTTATCCTTCTGGTCACAACTGAACTAATTTGTTACTTGGTTCGCAACACCTAATGCATACTTGCATATATATATTAGCTCTCCACAACAAACAGTATTTAACTGTTAATAATTTATTTTCAGTTTACGAAATGTAGATGTAAAAAATCCAATTTTTAACCAGGTGCACACGAAAGCACTTGTTTGAATAAGGGACTGGTCTTCATTTAAAGTCCAGAAAATCTAATTTAAAATGTTATCAATACCTGCGATAATAGCAATTGCGAAATTTGACAGGGATAATATAATTTTTATATATATACATAGTTTGTAAATCTGCGTTAAATTCATTATCAAACGTAACATAGACGCGATTAGGTCTGATTGACAGAATATTCTATGGGTATTTTAAATTGTTTAAATAATTTTTGGAATAAATATATTTCATTTGTAACGTGTCATCACGGTAATGCAAAATCTATCTAGATGCGATGTATTTAATATCAAATTTTCCTGGAATTTTGTAAATAAATGTAAAATAAACTGTTACTATCTATCCATAAGTGACACTGCTGAGATACGATCACATTTCTGTGGTCCTCTTTCAGGTTCAGCTCGTTGAGTGTAGGAATATATAAGTTAAAATATGATCGATTTTGACCATTATAGTAAACAGAATGTTTTATTTCATGTGGTGTTAGATCTAGAAGTAATCAAATATATAATAAATTGCAGTTGTTACTGGCTACTTTAAGTAGACCAAGTAGAATGTAAAAAAATATTTAATAACGCTTCGTACAAAAATTGAGAGCAGCTAAGTACAATTAAACGAACATTGGTTACGCGAGCGGTGCTATCAATTTCTATAATTAAGGTTGTGATCTTGATATAAGCACCAAACTCATTAATTACTTATTTATGTCAGTAAAAACTAAGAATTGTATATAGGACGAAACCGGTCTACTGGATGAATTTCTTTTCTACATTATACAATTCTTAGTTTATATTGATATATGTGAGAAATTAATGGGTCAGGTACTTATGTCAAGATCACAACCTTGATTATAGTAATAGCAGCTAAATATTTAGCTTCATGATCTCAACTGATCTGGAATTAAGGAAACATTACTTTTACAAAGAGATCGATTTAGTCCGTATTGAATAAAATAAAAATTTGCCTAATTTGGTATGCATAAAACTTCCTTTTTAATTAACACGTATTACGATCATGGATTTTCTCTGTGCACTATAAGTTTAGCAAAGATTTGATCAATCTCATCAATAGGATCTTGCGAAACTGATAGTGCTAAGCCACAACCCACGATCTAAATTTGCGGTAATTATCAAGGTAATGCCCGAGCTGCGCAACCTTTCAAAAAAATAATACTACCTGCTTGTTTAGACCAAACTATGCCTAGAATTATGTATGTAATTCAGCCGAATCAACTTATTTCATAAATCAGGCAAATACCGAAAAGAGTTTTTAGTAAAAACAGAAAATGACACAAAAATGTGGACTCACTTATTAACGAGAATAAAAGTAGGTCTATGAACCGAATGATATTATTTTCGAACCTTATAGACTATCCTGGCTTCGTCTAAGTTCTCCATTATGCCGGAAACTATTTTCTAGCTAACTTGTCGACCTTACATTCGTATGCATTTAGTCCATATCCGGATAGTAAAATATTCAATTAAACGAACATTGATTGCACGGGCGGTGGTTACAATTACTTTTAATCATGTTTGCAAACTTGTTATAAACACCTGACCCATTATGTACATAAATTTGTCAGTATAAACTAGGTATTGCATAGTGTGGAAAAGGCAATTTATCCAGTAGATCGGTTTCGTGTATATATATATATATATATATATATTTATATATATATTATATATATAATGTATATATATATATATATTTATATAGATGCTATATAGGCTCTACATTTAGGAAAGTCTAAAAAAGACACGTTAGTTAGTATATAACTGAAAACTGTATGTAGTGTGCGGTAGGGTGGCTCAGTGGTTAGAACCCTGGATTCTGAAGCAGACGGCCTAGGTTCGAGCGTTGTCCACGGCAAATTATGACCAGTAATGATGAGTTCCCAATAAGGACGAAACCTGTCCACTGGATGAATTGCCTCTTCCACACTATACAATACTTAGTTTATACTGACATATTTATGTTCATAATTGATCAGGTGTTTATATCAAGTTTGTAACCTTGATTTAAATTAATAGCATAATAAGCAGATGTCATATTTGCACAAATAAAATTCTTATAAGTCATTAATATTCACAAGCATACATCTAATTGCCTATCAGGTTATTCGGGTGTATCAAATTAGCGTATGAAATGCCAAGTTTAGCACTGAGGGGATCAGCGAAATATTACTCTGATGAAGTGAATTGTAAAAACAGAAAATGGCTCAAAGAATTTTTGACACACCCAATTATCAAGGAACAAAGGCAGATAAATTATATCATTTACATTTTTATAAAACAAGACGCACGCATTATTCAGACCAAGGTCTATTTATTTATACATAATTAATCAAGATTGACTTCCTTTAAAGATCTCGTGTATAGGCTGGTTGAAAAATCAATATTTAATGTAGTAAATCGGCACAATGTAATCTCGTCTAAATGATAATTTTATTGCAAACCTAAATGACAAGCTTTGGTATAAAGAAGTAGAAATTATCAAGGAAACTTTGAAATCTCGTCTATATTGGACGTCAGTGGTAAAAGATACTAGCACAATAAGCATCCATTTTAAAATATAGAACAGATAAAATATGCCCTCTTAGCACATCGACTTGTATGGTCTAGCGCATGTAGCTCGCGTAAAAATGGCTTAATATTTCTTCAAGGTCGATCAGTGTATCCGACGGGTTGAGTTTGTACACATGAATTGAGCTCAATAGGAAAATAAACTCCTATTCCGCTGTTTTCAACCAGACGAAAAACTTAGTTGCACAGCCGGCAGTAGTTTTGTTAAATACAATGCGATAGGTGTTTGCTTCAAGCTCGCAAACTTGATTTTTTTTAAAGCGGTCATCATCACCCGCGCAATCAATGATTGTTTAGATTGAAGAAAAATATAGAATACTTAAAAGATCGCAGGTTTAGCGGATTTTGTGCAAAATAGATTAAAGTTACCCACAATTGGGCCCAGTTAGAGTTGAAGGAGTCAAGCCAGTTGTGCAAGAATCTCTATATTTAACTTTGCCGAGCTGTGCAGTTTCATTCTTAGACTAACGCTCTGGCTCAGAAAGCGCACTCAACGATCAAAGTGGATAGACGCATTTGTTGACATGAGGCCCTTCGTCCCTGGTATGCTATTTAAAATACAACCAGCTACATGCGTTGCTATGGAAATCTTCGTTTATAGGGTGCAGATTCGTCTGCCTGTGGAACCTCAGCCCCCAGCACCCAGTAAATATCTGACACGCTTAAGCGGCTACGAGCACAGAAATACACTTTTTGCGCCAACCAAAGTCGGTGATGTGCACTCACTTACAAACCGGATATTACGTCTAGGTGGCCAAGGTGAAACCTAATGCACTACACATCGTCAATGACGGTCTGTATCTGCGAAACTTGTTGACTTGGAATGCAGCAACTTTTCGAAAAATTTCCCGATAGTCCCCGATCAGTAACAAGCTCACCTTGTGAAAACTGACACCGAAATGGCTTCTCTAATGTTAAATTTATCTGCAGATTACCATCTATAAGGAGAGAGAGATTAAAACGGCCGAAAGCTGAAACTAAAGCACAGAATAATTGGAAATTACTGGGTGAAGTATATTAATTAACTATTTTACTAAAAGGGCAATCACTATACAATCAACCCCTATTTATTTGTATATAATTAGTAAAAAATATCATCAGTTTTAATAAGGATTCTGTCTTCTTTTTCAGAGTTTCCGCAATGGTTAGCTTGGGAAACTGAACACGTTATCGCAGGAAATCTGGGGTGCTAGCGGGTCGTCGATGCAAAATGTTGATGGTCGTTTAGAGTTCTATAGTCAGCGGAATGAAAATTATGATGTGTTTATTAAGTTCACGCCACCATTACATTTACTGTACACAGCGCAAGAGAGAAAATTTTATTGTAATCTGCATCCAACTATTTTCTTGAATTGGAATTTTACCTGTGGGCAAAGTTGTTTAAATAGATGAAGTATAAGATTGAATCTAACCTGGCTGGAGCGCATACCGACATGGTGTATACAAAACAAGAAACGTCTTGTATTCATATCTGTAACAGAATATATTTACGATACTGTTTGTTACTGACAGCTAATATATATGCCATTGTGTATTAGGTGTTGCGCATTTAGTAAAAAATAGTTCAAATAATACCAGAAGGATAAACCAAAGACAACATGAATGAAAATTATAATCTCATGTGCATATTCGTTTCGTGTTTACTGGCGACTCATCAGTAGGAGCTGGTAGTACACTATATACATACCATATATTTGAGTGTGTAGTGTGGGGCAATTGGACAAAATACCAACACAACGATTTTCAATTATTTAATGATAGGTGTACAATCGTATTTCCTTATTTGGATAGTATTGATTTAAATAAACAAAAAGAAATTTTATAAAGTTTCTTTTTGTTTTCACCAACCATGGAAAGGACACAATGAATTTTATTAAAGCTCGCATTTCAAAAGGAACTTATATAAACACCTGACCCATTTTGTACATACATTTGTCAGTATGAACCAAGTATTGCATAGCGTAGAAAAGGCAATTCATCCAGGAGACCGGTTTCGTCCTTATTCGGAACTCATCACGTACCTCCCAGAATTTACCTGGACAGGGCTCAACCCTGGTCACGTCTGCTTCGGAAGCTGGTGCTCTAACCACTGAGACAACCTGCTGCAGTATTGGCTGGTGTTGGTTTTTAAAACCTAAAAATCTTAGTTTCCTTATCCTCTGCATTGAAAAATTATTCAAAAATACATTAAGATGGCCGTTAATTCGCCTATAAATTCTGTTAGGTTTAAACGATTAGAGAATAAAACATTTGTCACTCCAAACATTATATTTAACCGGAAAACGGCAAGGAACTATTTGACTTTTTTATATAAGGAATATACTATCCAAGAAAATGTAATAGGAATCTTGTAAAAGAATTCTTAGTATATTTCAATATAAAACAATCTCGGAGCTATAACTGCCGGATATTTCGGTGGATGAATAAATTTCAAATAATCGAGCAAATAACTAGAAACCTTGGTTATGGCAATTTTTATCACCGCCCGCGCAACCAATGTTCGTTTAATTATATAAATGTTCATTTCAATACCACTTCCCTATGTAACGTTGTAATTGTTCCATGATGACAGATTGGGGATGGTTAGTTGGAACTTTATGGCTAAATGGATGCCATATGAGCTCCATCTAAAGGAAAAATAGACTAGCCAAGTTACATTAGTTAGTATATAATTGAAAATGTTGTGTAATGTAGTGTGCGGTCGGGTAGCTCATTGGTTAGAGAACCCGATTCCGATACAGACGTGCCCAGGGTCGAGCCCGGAAAGCGGCAAATTCTGGACAGTAAGTGATGAGTTCTGATACGGACGAAACAGGTCTACTGCATGAACTGCCTTTTCCACATTATATAATAATTTGTTTATACTGACAAAAGTTTGTACATAATGGGTAAGGTGTTTATATCAAGTTCGAAATTTCGATAAAAAATTAAAATTTTTATCACCGCCCGCGCAACCAATTTTCGTTTTATTATATAAATGTTCATTTCAATACCACTTCCCCATGTAACGTGGTATCTGTTCTACAATAACAGGTTGAGGATGGTTAGATGGAAATTTAGGTATAAATGGATGCTATATAGGCTCTACCTAAGAGAAAGGCTAACCAAAACACATTAGTAAGTATATAACTGACAATTTTATGTAGTGTGACCCAGGGTGGCTCAGTGGTTAGAGCACCAAATTCCGAAAAAGACGTGCCCGGACCGCGGCAAATTCTCGCCAGTACACGTTGAGTTCCCAAATAAGAAAAAACCCGTCTACTTAATGAATTGCCTTTTCTACACTATACAATTATTATTTTAAACTGACATATGTAAGTAATTAATGGGTAAGGTGCTTATATCAAGATCACAACCTTGATTATAATAATAAGTAACACTGCAAGTTCTCTCAATTCATTTCAATACCACTTCCACATGTAGTGTTGTGTCTGTTCAGTAATGACAGATTTGGGATGGTTAATTAGAACTTTGGGTCTAAATGGATGTCATATGAGCTCCACCTAAAGGGGGAAAATCTAACCAAGTTACATTAGTTAGTATATGACTGAAAATTGTGTGCAGTGTGCGCCAGGATGGCTCATTGGTTGGATCATCAGATTCCGAAGCAGACGTGCCCAGTTTCGAGTCCTATTTTCGCTGCAAATTCTGACCAGTAAATGATGAGTTCCCAATAAGGAAGACACCGGTCTTCTGGATTAATTGACTTTTCTACACGATAAAACTCTTCTTTTATACTGACATATGCAAGTACTTAATGGGTTAAATGTTTATATCACGGTCGCAAACTTGATTAAAAATAATAGTTATCGCCTCTCGCGCAAACAATGTGCGTTTAATTATATAAATGTTCATTTCAATACAATTTTCATATGCAAAGTTGTAACTGTTCGATGATGACAGATTGGGGATGGTTATTTGGAAATTTAGAGTTAAATGGTTGCTATATAGGCTCTACCTAAATGAAAGTCTAACCAAGACACATTAGTTAGTATATAATTGAAAATTATGTGTAATGTGCTGCAATGTGGCTCAATAGTTAGATTACGTGATGTGTTCCCAATAAGGAGAAAACCGGTCTGCAGGATGAATTGCCTTTTCCACACTATACAATACTAAATTTATACTGACAAAATTGTGCACATAATGGGTCAGGCGTTTATATCAAGTTTGCAACCTTGATTAAAAGGAAGTAACTAGTCCATCCTATTGGATTCGGATTCGCCGAAATGACATTTGAGATGTGTATAAATAGCCTATCGGATTCTTTACGTTTTTTTAAGCCATAATGGAAAGATTTCTGAAACAAATGTAGCTTTTTATTATAACAACGGCTTTTTATGTCATTTTCTACGTTGTGAAATCTCCCTAGTTGACATTTAAATAAAAATGAAAATGAACCCACTGTAATTGTTTTCGTAACATCTAGTGTTTAAATTTATATATTTTCCGTTTTTGTTTTTTTCAAATCAGTTTTGAGCTGCTTAAAGTTTTAGTTTGAGTTGCGACGAAACTGGGTTGCTATTAGATTTCGAGGGCCATCAAGAATGGCTTTTTCTCAATTATCACTCCACTAAATATTTTTTTTAATCCTGATGAATTTGAACATGTCTTACTATATATATATATATATATATATATATATATATATATTATAGGAAGATATGTGTATGTATATACTTGTAGATATAGTGAAAGAATTCCATTTCCGTGAATACTCCTGGTATTTCAACGGCTTTATCATATCCAAATCTTTCAAGCATACTTCAATATATATACATATAGGTTTGTCCGCGTATAATTATTCGAGTTAACCCTATTTGCATGCATATATTTATCTTATTTATTTGTTGTTTTGCCAAATTTGAAATGATTGTAATTTGTACGGCATGAACCAGACACGTCTCTGTAGTTCAAATTAAATTTACAAACACGAAGAATAGCACGTTCATGCATATTTTAATTACTAAGTCTGTCTAGCACAAAAATTTCAGACAAATTTTCCATCACAAAAATTAGAATAAAATTAGTTAAAATACCGAAACACTGAACAAAATTGAAACCAACCACCATATATGATCATCAGTTTCTTGGTACGAATATTTTGATTACAGCATTTAAAAATATAAATGTACAAAAAATTGAATTGCCTTATTTCAAATACAAAAATTAATTACCATCTCGTATAGCCCAACCTCAAATGAACCACCCACCATATAATATGCTGAACAACATTTAAAGCTCGTATTTATTCATTTTGAAAACCAAATATTTTATAAGACTTCGGTTCCACTTCTATGCCATTTATTATGGATAATCGGATTTAACTTACTAAACTCCAATTAAAAAAGCTTCTTCATTATAAGTTATTGTTCACAATGGGTGGTAAAAAGGATTTTTCGTATATAAATCCTGAAAGAAAACAGTTATAGTTGCTTCATATTGACGAGTCATGTGCGAGTACCTTGAAAATATTTCAAATTATGCACAATACGTAATGGTTTCTATATATTTAGAAAAATTTTTGCCTTTGCAGAAATTTACATCCCGATGTTAAAATCAGTTTGATCATCTCTGCAGAACTTGTAATATATCTCTATCATTCTGATGGTCTGATATCCAAGGCCAGATCCCGTAAGTTTCTTACACATAAAGAATCGTTTGAAGTTTCCTTTGAACGAGTTATCCTTCATATCTGGCTTCTCCAACACAAAATTTGACAACTAATCATGCTGCGTTCTATTCAACTTAATCTGTGTTATTGGTAAATTCAAATTGAATTATGATGTTGAATGCCAGGGTAATTTTGAATCACTTAATAAACGAATTATTAGCATGACAATCGCTATCAAAACGTACTCCATGCATCAAAATGATTACAAAATTGATCATCAGGTGGTAAATTCACCATCCCGGCCTTTTAACGCAAACCAGGTTGTTTTGCATATGTTTCAGCGAATAGTCGGACTCATTCTGTGCGCTCGTCTATAACGAGCCTGTCTAATCTGAATTTGGATGATGGTGCATTTCACTACGTGCATTGACATGGTTATCGTTATGGGGCTTTTTCCCAACACAACAGTTGCAATTTTTTAAATCTAGATTGCGATCTTGATGTAAACACCGGTGCCATTATATGCATACATTTTTCAGGATAAACTAACCATTGTATAATGTAGGAAATATAATTTATCCTGTGAACTGGCTGCGTCCGTATTGGTACTTTATCACATACTGTCCAGAATTTGCCGCGGACAGGGATCAAAGCTGTGTACATCTGCTTCGATGTCGGTTCCTCTAATGACTGAGCCACTCTACAGCACGCTACACAATTTAAATTCTATGCTAAATAATGTTTCTTGATGAGTCGTTCGTTTTAGGTGGAGCCTTTATGGCATCTTTGTCCGCGGCATATTCTGAACAGTCTGTGAAGAGTTCACAATAAGGTCAACACCAATCAACATAATGAATTTCTTTTTCTACATTATACAATGCTTGGTTTATACTGACAAAGGCGTGTACATTTTCCAATGCCACGTTTTGCGTACGCGGGTAGTAGCTTTGCACCGACAGTTTCACAAATATCCGATTGATCATAATTTCCAATTTTGCTTTTTCTGCGATCGGGCTGAGTTTCTATTCGTCCCAATGGAAAAGCGATTCTATCACAGCTTTGTATATAAAATGGGACTGGTGTTTACATCAAGATCGCAAACTTAAATAAAATAAGCGTTATCACCGCCCAAGCAACCAATGCTCGTTTAAAATATTTTAAATCATATATGAATAATTATCTATATATATATATATATATATATATATATATATATATATATATATATATATATATATATATATATATATATACTACTACTTTACTGCGGCTGACTCCTTTTGGAGGATAAGCCGGCTCCATGACATTTCATGGAGTTTCTTGGGAATTTGGTACAAGTGGTGTCCCCTCACCACTCGGCTTTTTGATCGAGGACGCACCTCTAGCCTTTGCACATCCAAGCGCAGTCTGCAAGGCAGCAGTAAGTTGCATGGTTGCCGGTGGCTGTTGAGAGCTCATTCGCCATTCGGAAGTACGGGGTACTGTCCAGGAGTCCATGTAATCCTGTGGCTGTTGAACCCTTTTGTGGCGGGGAACACACGCCGAGTCATGGTGCCGTCGTCGGGCTCATGTGGTATTTTATAGGAGATCCGATTGCCGGTCGGAAATCCACCACGCCCTGGTGACACCACCGCCATAGCCCCGTTAGCCCATGACGTCTGCCATATATATATATATATATATATATATATATATATATATATATATATATATATAGTTACATCCACAAACCAAAAATGTTGCAGCTTTGCCCTACGCCTAAATAATTTTTATACAATTGAACAATCGTTGATTTCGCAGGTAGCGATAACAAATATTTAAATATGGCTTGCAAATTGCAGATACACGCCAATCCGTTTAAATTTGGCCTTACGCTCAACATAGAAAAATGCTGCTGATACTGGCACTTACTGACACGTTTCTATCTTTTGTGGTGATCATCAGAGCATGCCGGCAAACTGACTAACGGGAAACCAACTGCAACTAATGTTTAAGGTGTGTAATATCATATTTACCTCACTTGCTCCTGGCATTCTTACATTTATTGTGGTGTGAGTCACATATATGATTTTTCTCATCTTTCGAATTCATTACAAATTAATTTTCAATAATTAGATTTTCGCTGTACCTAGAGAAAAATTTTTTTGAAACGCGTCAAGGCGTCCCACTAACTGTAGTGTTTGCAATTGGTCAAATTAATTTGGATTTGTATTTATCTCAAGTTCACAAACTTGATTTAAATAATGGTTCCAGTGATTCATTATTAATTTGGCGTGAGTGGAATTTTGATTGGCAGCTTAGATTGAGTCTTTTTACGCTTCAATCAGTTCAGTGGAATTTTTTTCGCAAAATAACTATATAGTCTTCGATTTACCTTCAATTTTTCCAAAATTAATCTCATCAATACTGTTTTTAACCAATTTATTGGAAACGAGCTCACTTTTGGTTATGCTTTGAATAATTTCTTCCATTTAATCCTAATATCGAACTCATTTACAAAATAGAATTTATGTTAATTAATATTTCTAACGAAAGCTATGGCATATTTTAGGAAATAAACAGCAACCAATCACGTCCTTGTTCACATTGAAGCATTAATTTTTATTTGTATAAAAGACTACATACATTAATTTAGCAGTATTTGCGCGGAAATTGGCACATAATTATATGCGTAAATAGGTATAATGTGCATACACGAATCTAAGTATAAATAAATTAAAGATAAAAATCAATTATTTATTTTTATGCCATCTCTGTTTCATCATGTGTTGTGCACTTGGTTATTTGCATACCATTATGATCATGACACTGACATTTGCCATGGACTGTAGAATTATCCTTCGAGTACACAACAATGAAAACCAGCATACTCGTTCTACATTATTAGAAGGTATTTTGCTTCGGAGATCCAATATGTGCACACATTCCTTGACCTAATCTCCAGAGGGTATAATTCGTAGTACCGGCTGCTACTGATGAGTCGCCAATAAGCAAGAAACGTATGCGTACATGAGATTATACCTTTCGTTCATAATGCATATTTAATTGTATTTTGCCATATTTTGCGAAAAAAATGGCGGTTAAAAATCAGCAAAGTGAAGCATGACACTCGTCAAGGAAAGATTTCTGCTCAGAGATATAACTAAAATCAATGCCTCCATTAATGATCAATTACAAGGTCGAGCTTAGTGGGCGGTTGAATTGCACTCTCAATTCCGACATGATACGATGGATTCACATTTCCAAGAACGCATTGCATTCGGTTTCGTAGTGGCCGAGTGCTGATTCGTCCTCTCTTCTCCGCAGGAAACGAGGTTCTATCTGATCTTGTTTTTCTGACTTTCGTCTCATAACCTCATTTCCTGTGGTTATTACTCATCGTGTGGAAGCCTTCGGCGTGAGGAGACAAATCAGAAAACAAGCGACCACACAACGCGTGCCTGTAAATGTGGATAAATTGGATCATGGCAGAACTGAGACTTCAATTCAATCTCCGACGAAAGGAAATCGTAGCTACGTTAAATGTGATGATCACATTGTGCAACAAATAACAGCTTTCAAGAGGTATCCGATATCTATGTTTGGTTACGATTTTCCGCTACTTGCTTGACAGTCCAAAGTTTCTGTCGTTCTCTTTTTTCTATGTCAGTCTCCCTCTGTCAGTCTCTCTCTCTCTCTCTTAATCGCTCTGTTTCTATTTCACAATTCGCATGTGGCTTCGCAGAACATCTTTTCAACATTCTGTATTGACATATGTGAATCCCATTATTTATGATGGAAATGACTGATTACCACTGCGTGTGGAAATAGATTTTAAGCATTGTTGAGTATCCCACATTTTCATGTTATTTAATTTTTCATAATATGAAAGAGAGGAACGTAATTATGGATTTTTTTATTTTGAAACACCATTAAATTTATTGTTGACATTTTGATAAATTGCTGTGGAAAATTCATCATGGGAATGGTCCTAGTTACATTCACACGTTTTCACAATAAGTGAGAAAGAAAAATAAAATTTCGCCAATTCAATTTCGACAAGAATTCTGCTTCAAAATTTTATTTTAGAATGATCAAATCTAATTAATGTTTTTCGGCGTATCTGTGTTCAATATTATTTCTTTGAGCGTCAAATTTCAAATTGCAATGCCATTCTCGGTGATAATTTGATGTCAATATCCACTAAACTGACCTCAAATGAGCTTTGCGTAATTTTTTCATCAGAATTAACACATGATCTCATTTGGTGTTATTGTGTATATCATTTTAAATAGCCACACTTCAATTAGATAATATTGGCATTGAAAAATAAACGTGAGGGTTTTTAAAGGCATATCAGATTTTTCTTATCAATGTAGGCTGTACTGTTATCAGCGAGTTTCGCTTTTGAATCGGTAGATAAATTCGAATAAAAGTTAGAAAATTTAAAACAGTAAAACGAATAACGCTTCGGACATTTATGTGTTGAGTGTATAGCTTATCTGTGCTTTTCTGTTCTTTCACAGCTTCAAACAAATGTATTTTACACCAAAAATGTAACAGACATCATTTATACCTGAAGGTACGAATATTTTAATCTTTATAACGCCAAGCCTATTATTGTTATAAAAAAACTAATAAGCGGATGATATTAAATATTGTTATTTACAGCCATGTTTTCGAATTTATTATAAGCAGAAAGCACTCTTGCGATTTAATTTCAATGAGACTGCACTCTATAGACTCCGTTATTATTGGGTTATATTGTTAAATATATTTCTTATTATATACCACCTACAAATCCTACCAGATTACGCCGACCGTAATGAGCAGTTCGTTGGTAAGCATTATTTTTTCCTAATACTTCTACGTAAAATATCTTTTGGGTTCACCTGCTAATGTTTCGATATTTTCATTTTAAGTTTAATTTAGACCGGCTATTAATTACTGACGATCGTCACATTACATCTATTTTATGAATCAGTTAATGAAAGTATTAAAATGCATCTTGTTTATTATGAATACATTTATGCATATTTAAATAGTTAATTTTGGCAAGTATTTATTAGGAGTTCTTTTATAATTACACAAAATAACACAAAAACCTGCACCCAAATCGACGATCACCAATATTTAACAAATTTGCTCATTTATGTCAAATGGCTGTAAACATTTCTTTCACATTGATTTAAGAATAAGTATCTGCAGAACACACAGTTTCTGTAAATTGCTGATTTTTCCAAAATGGTTGTTTGGAAATAAAAAAGAAATCCGCCTGGCTTTGAAAAACATTTATTGAAAATATATTTGGGTAATTCCAGATAGGATTCGTGTATTATTCAGGTCAGCAAATTGGATTAAAACAGTTGTTTTTATCCCCAGACAATCATAGATTGTTTCGTTTAATATCTTGTATTCCCAAAAGCTATCTAGTAGCTCAGGATTTTAAGTAACATTAAGGTAACGTCTTCTTATTTCTGATAAATGAAATATAAAAATTACCTTCAAAGGAGTCGAGTTTAAAGATTTATTTGAGCCCTCACTACCCCAATTGGTCCTCTTGAAATTAGTTTGCATATTTCAAATATCTTTTCACTAGAGCGAGTTAAATTTTCGACAATAATTGTAAACTAATTTAAAATTTTTATCGATTGACTAGTCGACCCTTAGCTTAATATGTGTGACCAGAACATTTTATTTAGTTATTTGAATAGAATCCTAGAATTCGTGCAATAAATAGGTAAGACGTCGACCCGTAATTATCTGTAACCTCTCTTCTCCAGGCGACATTCTTGAAATTCTTCTGATTTCAGGAGGTAAAAAAGTTATGATTTTTTATTAACTTATAAATAACAATCTAAAGTGTGTGCAGTATCATTCAACAGTTTATTAATAAGCATTGGAACTTGAAATATCTGCATTAAGTATAGCTAGTTAACATTACTCTCGCTCGATTTAAAATATATCTTTTTAAGAAACTTTATTTATTTAAAATTATTGAGAGTACCATTGCTTGGTCTCGGTGAAATTTGAAGCCTTTAATGTTAAAAAGCCTGTAAATCGCTAGAGCGAGTGTTTGAATTGCGCCAAAAAGGACAATACAAAATTAATTTTAAATTAAAATTTTGGCTTAACATCTGTCATAGCTGAACACTCGGATCAATTTCATGCTGGGACATGTTCCGTGTCTTTTTTTCAGTACATTTACACACAAAAATACAGTTTTTTAATGGCAGCAGTTAACCCGTGTATAAAGGCGTGTAAACCGCGATTATAAATTATTTATGCGATATTGCGTACGCAGTAACAAATTATTTAAGATAAGACCAGAATCATATGCCAATTTTTTGCATATACACAAAGGTAACATCATTTACACGAATGTCCCATGCTTACTGGCGACCCATCAGTAAGAGACAGCATTATGCAAAAGACCCACTGTATGCTTTTGATTATAAGCTAAATTTAATCTTATCTGTACCATTTAAAAGCTCTGTATATATTATATGTAGGGAGTTGTCTTTATGTTTTATTGAAAGTCTTTATATGAAATTGTCTATACTTCTGCCTTATAACAAATACGTCTAGGAAATTATATTCTTTAACTGTCCCGAATTTTCTGACGAAATATATAATCGGTTCGGGGCGTAATTCTGGCTCCTACTGATGAGTCGCCATTAAGCACATATCGCGTGTGTTCATGAGATTATACTGTTATTTAAGTTGAATTTTGCACATAATTATAATCCTATTTGAAGTAATTTTTTACAATGTACGCAATATCTGATATATAACTACATATATTAGTTCGCGATAATCAACAATATGAAAAAGTCCATGATAATTTTGTTGTTTCTTTTGCAAGCTTAACATGGATATTAGACATCACTCATCTAGCTGAATTATTTCAAATTCTCCCATCCAAAACCATTAGCAAATGAAGCCTCATTTTGCAAAAATAAACAATGTTCATGTATATGTATTTGTAACTTGTATACTTAAATATAAATGATGGATACTTTAAAATGACAGAAAATAACTTAAGTGATCGTCGTATGGGATAAAGTCCACATCCAATTCACCAGATCGGTACTTAACCTGATATTCTGTTCTTATTTTCTTAGCTGTAATTTATTCAGGTCATATTAACATGATTAGATGATTGTTGTATCTAGCTCTTAGATTTGCGGTAATAAATGGAAATTAGATATAATGTAAAAAAAAATATTTTGATATAATAATATAAGAAATGTATATACAGTTTAGTACGAGGGAACTTAAAGCAATTCATTAAGCTTTTCGGTTATTTAAAAAGATTTTAGGTTTTGAGTAAAGAAAATTGTGTCTTTAACAAAACGTTCATTTGCATGTCTATTTGTACAAAACAGTTCAACTGTCATTTTCTAGCCAGATTTGGTTTTGACTGAAATATCTGGATTTTGTTTAAATAAATTTGGGAGATTCAAAGATGGATTAAACAAGATATTTCGCTTACACTTTACAACAAACAAAGTAGAATCAAAAACAAACACACAGAAATGCACATGAAAAATACATCAATTAGCATTCAGCCTAATAAGGACGAAACAGGTCTACTGGATGAATTTCCTTTTCTACACTATACAATTCTTAGTTTATACTGACATATGTAAGTAATTAATGGGTCAGATGTTTATATCAAGACCGCAAACTTGATTATAAAAATAACATTCAGCCCGTTTACAAATTTATTTTGTATAATAAACTGCAGGGTGAAGCGTACGCCACAGACATATTCTTCAATGTGCATATCTTTACCCTATCCTCTTTGGTCAATAAACGGAAATCCGCCTGTGTATATTATAGCATGCTCATGATCTAGCTTCTTTAATAATCGGACAGTCATATATATATATATATATATATATAGTGTGTGGTATGAAGACGTTTGACTATGAAACGCAAATCGCGAATGGCATAGAGAAGTAAACTTAAAAATCGTAATGTTGATATATGTAGTCAACCTCCAATTCTGACTTCACGAATTAAGTTGAAGGAATAAACTATGCGATAATACTTGTTCTACGGATATGTACGTCAGCCTTATTCAATTAACAGTTTCAGTTTTATAGTTTTTTTATATTTACGTTTCGCATTTTCTAAGTTGACTTATTAAGGAGCTGTATCCACGGCCATTCCATTAACTTAAGTGGTCAAACGATAATAGAGCTTTAATCAAACAGTCCTGGTGATTTTGCTAAAGATTATTAGTAAGGGATTGGTTAAAAACAATGGGATTGGTGTTTACTTTTAAGCTCGAAAATTTTTTTCAAGAATTTTTACCATTACCCATGCAATCAATTGTTTAAATGTATTATATATATATATATATATATATATATATATATATATATATATATATATGTGTGTGTGTGTGTATGTGTGTGTGTGTGTGTGGCGAAAGCTAAAAACAGTTAATGTTCGTGACTGCATAGAAATTGTGCAGACGACATTTCCAGTCACGTACAATGTATGCAAGACTGCTAGAGGTGAGAGCCGCATATCTAATTTGATTTCCATATATATTCAATGCGGTTTGATCCTCGATAGTCAGTTTGCCGTCGTACTCTGATGATGATCATGGAAGGTCGAAACGCGTCAGTGCGTTGCGGCTGGCGGTAGTTTTGTTATGTTGTTCGACGACTGGTTAAATACAATGGGATTGGTGTTTACTTCAAGCTCGCAAACTTGATTTAAAGAATTATTTTGAAAGGACTTTTAGGAATAAAATATGAAGTGTAGGCTTCGCTGAAAAACGGA
The DNA here is from genome assembly GCA_029291075.1 of Eudiplozoon nipponicum. NCBI lineage: Eukaryota > Metazoa > Platyhelminthes > Monogenea > Mazocraeidea > Diplozoidae > Eudiplozoon > Eudiplozoon nipponicum. The sequence continues at coordinate 81,126 of JAQBSW010001059.1, read as the reverse complement.
CAACGGCATTCGATAACCTTTTCGAACGCGATGACAGAAAAACATTATTTACCTATAAATATACTATTTTCCTTTTCTTAAGTTACTGACATTTGCAAATAATCGCTCTTATTAATTGCAATGACAAAAGAAATTTAATTGGCAAACGGCGATTTTTTTAAATATGCAGACAAAAACTTGAGGTATAAGCCACAACAAAAGGCAATGAAATTACACCTAACAAAGTTACTATGATTGGGAACTTACTATTTAAGAGGGGTCAAACATCCGATTTCAAAAGGAAGCATCTACTCAATTGACTGATAGGAAAACATTTATTTAAATCAAGTTTTTAAAATTAAGACATACAACAATTCTTTAAAATAAGTTTGCGAGTTTAAAGTAAAGACCAATCCTTTCGTATTTAACCAGTCGTCGAACAACATAGCAAAACTACCGTCAGTCGCAAACACTGACGCCTTTCGACCTTCCATGGTCATCATCAGAATAAGACGACAAACTGACTAGCGAGGATCAATCGGAATTGCATAAATATTGTCCTCGCTTGTCAGTTTTCCGTCGTGATCCAATGATGATCATGGAGAGTCGAAACGCGTCGGTGCGTCCGACTGGCGGTAGTATTGCTATGTTGTTCGATTACTGTTTAAATATAATGGGATTGGTGCTTACTTCAAGCTCGCAAACGTGATTGAAATAATTGTTACCACTACCCGCGCAATAAATTAATGTTCAATTGTATTGCCTATATGTACTGCAATTCTTTTCTAATTGACCAGATACACATCATAGCAAAGCTGCCATTAGCCGAAGGCGCTGTCGTGCCTTAACATGCCATGATAATCAGAAGAGTACGATGGCAAGCTAATTGGCGATAATCAAACCGCCATTCATATATGGTGGAAACAAAATTATTTAGCTGCTTTCACATCTTGCTACCTTACAAATACGGAACATATATGTTTTGAAGGATTTTTGCGCATTGCAAGCTTCATATGTTGACTCTCCACGGCGGCAAGCTAACTAGCGAGGATCAAACCGCAATGCATACATAAGGAAAGCAGAATAAGATACGCGCCTCTCATATCTGGCTACCTTGCATATACGCTACACCATAGAAAAAGACGATTAGGCAATTTATACGCTATCAGGAACAGGAACTTTACTGCAGCCTTCGCTACGTATCTATAGGTTACATAATTACAAATGCATTGATGGCGCGAATAACGTAAACAATTCTTTACATAAAAGTCTGCATTCTTGAAGTAAACACCAATACCCCTGTATGGAAACAGTTCCGCAACGAAGCAAAACTGCTGTATTGCCACGTGTTGATCAGCTAGGGTCATCGGTAGTGCACGACAGCAAACTAACTAACGAGGATGAAACCGCAATGCATATATGACGGAAGCAAAATTATGTATGCGGCTCTCACCTCTCAGTGTCTCGCATATATTGTACTCAACTGGAAATGTCGGTTGCACAATTTCTACGCAATTATGAGCATTAAGCTGGTGCAGCTTTCATCAGATGTTCATAAGTTACACAATTGAGTAATCATCGATTGCAGTGGTGATGATGAAAATGTCTTGAATCAAGTTTGCGATCTTGGTATAAATACCATTCCCATTATGTAAATATATTTGTCGGTTTAAGCTAAACATCGTATAACATAGAAAAGGCAATTCATCAGGTGGACCGATTTCGTTCTAACTGGGAACTGTTCGCGTATTGTCCAGAATTTGCCACGGTTATGGCTCGAACTTGGGCATGTCTGTTTTGCAGTATGTTGCTCCAACCACTGAGCCACCCTGCCGCATCCCGCACAAAATTTTCATTTCATTTCTAGCTACTGTTTCTTGGATATCCTTTCCGATAGTTGTATCGTATATGGCATCTCTTTAGGCCTAAATTTCCAACTAACCTCCCATAATCAATTATTATATAGCAGACACCGCGCTATCCGGTGAAGTGTCGTTGTATTGAATATTTATATAATTAAACGACCATTGGTTGCGCGGGCGATGATATTTATTTATCTAAAAAGAAAGACTGAAATGAACCGAATTATGTGGGACCATAAAAGGAAAAAATATTACCTGAACATCCCATTTAAAGGGGATGCCGTTTTATACGCACAGCACGAAAGAAATTTGAAGTGGCATTCAAATGCACTTTTAATGCAGCTAAACTACGTGTGATATTTAAGGCAACACAATTTCCTTCATCACCAATTAAAGATAAATAGCTACAAATAATACACAATTGCATATATATTAGTTCTCCGCCACAAACAGTATCTAATAGACGTTAATATCGATCACAACTTTTACTTATCAATATAAATGCGCAAATTGTCAATCAAATTAAGTATTCTTTAGATCAAGTTTGCGAGCTTCAAGTAAATACCAATCCCATTGTATTTAACCAGTCGTCGAACAACATAAAAAACTACCACCAGTCAATGACTGGTTAAATAAAATGAAATTGGTGTTTACATCAAGCTCGCAAACTTGATTTAAAGAACTGTTACCATCACCCGCGCAATCAATTATTGTTTAATCAAATTATGTAGCCCGATTTACCAGACGGTTAATTTCTCGAAAGAAAGAATATTGCAACTTGAGCTCCCAATTCAAATAAAATGGTGAAAACACGTTCGCAGTTGCTCAACAAACCTCGCACGTTTATGCTCTTGACGTTGAAAACAATTAATAAATGCAAACAAGAATTCAGTTTTCCATCTCTGTGGATGGACAAACAGCAAACTGATTTATGCAAGCAGAAAAAGTATGTTCGTGTATTAATTGTTCGTTCACTCATTTTACATGCTCTATTCGTTTAAATTTCTATTTTCTTTTTGCTTCAATATATATATACTTAAACGTGGTCATGCATGAGGTCTGAGTTCGATCACATGAATTCGTTGCTTCTCCATCGTGTCTTATGACACAACAATGGCATTTGTTGTTGTATATATATATGGTATATATATATATATATATAATCCCACATTATCCTACTGTAAATATACAATTCAATATTTTTTCCCTAGTAGGCATAGCAATTGCATTGAAAAACTATTGGCATCAATTTGGAACTTTAAGTCAAAAGTGGTGCCAACTGGAGATAAGTCTAACGGAAAACAGGTTATTGTATAAGTGAAAATTGCGTGTAGTATGCCACAGAAGAGGCGCAGTTGATAGCATTTTGGAATCCGAAGAAAAAATACCTGAGTTCGTTTTACATCCGCGGCAAATTTTGGATAGATATAGATGATTGCTTCAAAAGGACAAAATCTATCTACTGGATGCTTAGTTTTCATTAAAGTCGCTATCACTGGCCGGTTAATAATATTTAAATATAAAGACATTTGTCTCAGACATTTATTGAGAGCGTGTTAATAATAAATTTAGTTTAACCAGTCGTACATCATAAAACGCAGTGACAAGATTTAATCTTCTGTGATCATTTCAAAAGCACGATGCCAATCTGACCAATCAGATTCAAATAATGATATATGCAAACAGATACTATGACAAATATGGAACGTAGGCTTTCCTCCTAGTTGTCTTGAATGAATTGAACTCGTCTGCATTTTCGACGGCAAAATTTCTATGCAATCACAAATAAAAATTATTTGCAACTTCTGCCTTACAAGCATAAGTTATGCAATAAAGCTCTCATTGACCTCGCAGAGAGTATTACAAATTTACTGAATTTACCATACATAAATTCTTAGGTATTTTACTAGTCCAGAGCAAAGATAAACTAACGTCAGTCATACGTTCTGACCGTTTCTAGTTTCTTTGTTGATCATAAACTTATAAAGGCACTCTGCCTAACAAGAATCAAACCCTCATATCCATTTAAGCTGAGGAATGCCGAAATGCGGACCCAATCCTCCTTACTACCCACAGTATTGTGCTTGATTAGAATGTCGCCAGCAGAAATCCCATTCAGTCACCAATAAATATTTAATCCACATTAGACAGTCAGACGTCGTGCTATGTTCTGTACCAAGGAAGCTCAAAACTCAACAGTATGTGTGATTTCTATTACCTATTATTTTTGAAGATATTGAACGCTGTACCTTTTGATGTTATCGAATGTTTATTAAACCTCATGTTTGGATATACGAAACAATAAACTCTGTCCAAGAAAGTACTTGCAAGTTTCCTTTTGTGCTCCTATTGAAAAGTAATTTTGAATTACAATATTGTAGATTAATTTAATCGATTGAATGTTCAGGAGATTGTCCCCAGATCAAATACTTTTTATTTATGCAATTATATTGAAAATGCGTGAAAACATGTTATCTATAAGAGGAAATAATTCAACCTTATTAATTTATGAATTTTCAGAAAATCGGTATTTTACGTTTATTCAAAACACAAAGAAAATTGAAAACAGCCTTGCAAATTGAGAAATACTTAGTATGTGGTAGTAAATGGTAATTATAAAAGAATATCCATACCTAACACTGTAGCCAAAGGCCAGTTTTATTTCTCCACATTTCATCTTGACCGAAATATCCGGTTCTTTATATAAATATATGTTCATAGTACCCTTTTCATGTGCAAAAATAAAAAGGTATTTTATCAGATACAAGAACGGTTTCTTTCTCATATACTTCTCAAGGATCTACAAATTAACATCTCTTTATATATAAATTGAAAGGAAATACAAGATTTAAAAAATGTAAACATCGAGTGAGTGTGAATTAATGGAACAACCAATCAATTGCGTTCATCACTTCCAGTTCATGCTTCTTCTGCTTGCATAACTCCGGCTACAATTTGTTTATCCATTAAGCTACGTTTGTGGCTAAATTCCTTGTGTTATTGCATTTGGTTATTACCTTAAATGCTACGTTTAGAGAACATATGTGCGATGTTTCGATGATGTGTTGCGCAATTTCAAACGTGTAATGACCATTTAATTTAAAACAGTCGTTTAAGTTGCAATGTTATCTCATTCGAGTAATTAACCGTCTGGTCGATCGGCCTACGTAAGTTGATCGACAACTTGCGCATGTATATTGGTAAAAAAATATTGGATGCCGGCATAAACGGCAAGTGTGTTACCATAAATAACACTCGTAATTTGGCTGCATTAAATGTACACGTCAATGCCGCTTCAACTTTCTTTTAGTCTATTAGGGAGACTGAATCCCCATTAAGCTTGATGTTTTAATACACTGGTTTCCTTTCTGTTCCGAAATACGTCTGCTTCTGTTTACTGCAAGTATGTATTAGGTTTTGCGAACCTAGTAACAAATTTGTTCAGTTGTGACTAGAAGGATAAACCAAAGGCAGCATGAACACAAAGTATAATCTCATGCACATTCGTTTCGTGCTTACTGGCGACTCATCAGTAGGAGCCGGTATTACGCCCTTTAACTACTATATATTTGGGTGAGGAATGTAGGATAATAGGACGATACAATCTCCTAGACGAATGTTTAAACATCGTATAGTCTCGAAAATGCGACTTCAACACTCACTCACTCTCTATAATATATATATATATATATATATATATATATATATATATATATACCGAGTCTGTAAAGGATAATAACACTATGACTATTTTGTTAGTAACCGATACCAACATTATAGTACCGAAAAGGTATATGGTACTAACACCATGGTTGCCGAGTCGGTACATGGTACCAACATGATGGGTATCAATTTATGCTATAAATCACCGAATTTGAGAATTTGAACTATTTCTGAACACTTGTTACTCCAGTAAATACATGTACTCTGGCCTTGATCGATATCAGTTATCACATTTTGCGGCAAGCATGACATCATTGAATTCAATATATAACAGTTAAATTCTGTTTTTTGCGGAGAAATGATATATATTCAAATATATATTAGTTGTTGCGAACCTAGTAACAAATTAGTTCAGTTGTGACCAGAAGGATAAACCAAAGACAGCATAAACGGAAAGTATAATCTCCTGCACATTCCTTTCGTGCTTACTGGCGACATTCCTCACCCAAGTATATAGTGGTTAAAGGGCGTAATACCAGCTCCTACTGATGAGTCGCCAGTAAGCACGAAACGAATGTGCATTAAATTATGCTTTCCATTCATGCTGTCTTTGGTTTATCCTTCTGGTCACAACTGAACTAATTTGTTACTAGGTACGCAACACCTATTACATAATTGCATATATATTAGTTCTCCGCAACAAAAAGTATTTAACTGTTATATATTGAATTAAATTCAGTTGTACCGTCCTAATATCCCACATTCCTCACCCAAATATATGGTGGTTAAAGGGCGTAATACCAACTCCTACTGATGAGTCGCCAGTAAGCACGGAACGAATGTGCATGAGATTATAATTTCCGTTCATGCTGTCTTCTCTTTATCCTTCTTGTCACAACTGAACTAATTTTTTACTAGGTATGCAACACCTAATACATACTTGCATATATATTATTTCTCCGCAACAAACAATATTTGGCTATTTCTACTCACAACATATACTTCTGAGTTTGCTATTGGGGTAACTTTGGAACAAGAGATCAACGGAGATTGGAAGTTTGTCAGTTTTAAATCGCGTAGAAACCAGATACGTCACTCTCCGTGGAGATGTCCTCCCAATCCATGACAGTGCGCCACTTCATCAGAATCATAGACATCAGCATATTTGTTGGTTTTACAGATCATGCACCATTAGTTAGTGGACTACGAGACGCGAGTTTCACTGTCGCAAATTATCCCTGTCGGAGTAGCAAGACAGCTGTCGCGTCTGAGCAAATGGCAATTCGACATCTTTTATATTATTGGCGAACAAAACCTCATTGCTGACATTTTCTAGGCCAGACGTCTCGCCACAACCACTTTCGCCTTCGCAGTTCTCAGTCAACTTTGTGATTGTCAGTAAACCTGCCTTTTCGTCATCCATCCTGCAAGCAGATCAGCGCGGTGGCACTCATATTCAAAGATAAGTAGCTCGTCATCCCACCGAGTTCGTATTTCGACGCTGGAAAGGGCTACCCATTGTTCACCCGACAAACCAGTTCTGCCAAGAAGACTTCAGAGAAAGGTTTTCGACTTCATTCACCTAATTTCTCAACTAGAGAGTAAGCAGACTGTCAAACTTCTTACTGAACGTATCTGGGGTCACAGACTCAGGGAGAACACTAACCGATGGGCATCCGTGTGTGCTTCATGCCAGAAAAAGAAGATCACCCGGCACACACATTCAAAGTTGGAAAATTTCTTAACATCTTCACGCTTAGCCATCGTCTACATCGACATAGTTTATCTGACACTGGTTGAAGGTTTTAGCAATCTTTTAACAATGATTGATAGATTCACCCGATGGCCTGCGGCTATAAATCTTGGCACCATTTCTGCAAACGAAATCACTTATGTTTTTTTCTCTGCATGGATAGCACATTATGGTGTTCCCAACGAGGTCATTACTAATAGAGGTACTCGCTTCTCATCTAATCGCTTCAAAACTACCTTGCGAATCATAAGATGCCAGACGACTGCCTACCACCTACAATCAAACGATATGGTGGAAAGAATGCATAGGGAACTCTAAACAGATTTAATATCCTCGTCCATTGATGGTAGCTGGGACGATGTATTATCCTTAGTCCTACGTTTACGTATAAGTAAAACTATTAAAACGTCTGCATCACAACTTGTATATGGCGTGAATCAACGCCTGCCTAGTCAACTTCAACGTTTACTACCCGCAGAGAATAACCCATAAGTAAAAGCTTCTCGCCTTCGACTTCATCTTGGTAACATTTCTGACCAGCGGCCGAAACATACACTTCGTCCTGTCTTAGTGACCAGCAGCTCCAAGGCTGCAAGAGAATACTCGTTCTTTACGACGCTGCTGTTGCACCATGTCAACAAAAGTATCGCGGTCCTTACCAGATTTTGTTCAGACAGACGAAATACTTCATCATCATGCAAGGTGCGACACCTACATCGGTAAGCATAGACAGGTTGAAAGCTTTTAACGAACAGCCTGATTCTTGCGACTTACAACCTACAAGCATTTCAGGGTCTACCTACCTACGTTCTCAACCTAGCAATAGATTTCTTTGCTTAACGCTTTACTGATATGCTTTTACAGATTAATTTTTCGTTATTATATGTTTTAAATATTAACTTTTTGTGCAATACTTGCGCCCTATTTCATGTGACGTGATCTCTATGGATTCACGTGATTTATCACTTTTCTCACAGTCTGTTGTCTAACGTGGCATAACCAGCTGTTCTTAGCTAAAAATTGTGTTGCATTTTTGCACATTTCTTTGGAATTATGTCATCTTTGGGGCAATGTTCGAGTATATCCTTTCCTTATTATTTATTTTTCATTTTTTTACATAAAACTGTATCATCGTATGGCTCAGATCTGCGCTCACACTGTTTATTATTGTATGACGAACTATTAAGAGTTAACGCCTTGTGGAGTAACACTAAGTAGTTATCGGTTTCATATCATGGTATAAGCCATTTTCGAAGCATATAACAACTTCAGCAGTTACACAGTGCACATTTACTACGAATATAAAGACTACAACGTCGAGCATACACAAACTTCTTTGGTCGTATTCGAACTCTCATTGACAACGATCCAACCAGCCCAGGTTTCAAATTATAACTGGTGAATTCAGTGGCAAATCCACTTTGCGATTTTCAAGTTTTGGCTCCTAAAACATATCACAGTACTGTTTCACGCGGTATGACCGACCACTACAGCTAACAATCTGTGTAGCAATAATTAGTGGTTATTTGGCATAATATCATTGTCGAAGCAATCTATAATTATGCACCAGCCTAGCATTACTGTACGTTTTTGATTAACAATGAGCAGAATAATAACCAGTTTATTAACTGCGTTTGAACTGTGACCTAGATTATTGATCAAACCACGTCGAGAGGAATTTCTTTTCTTCTTACATTTTCTTTTTCTCGGAAAGAAAATTGATATAACGGCTAAGATTAATTGGCCGATATATTGCTAAAATAAATTTAAATTTCCATAAGCTGTACAAATTTAAACGCGGAAATTGTCGTTGACCAATGGCGTGCGGCAGCATATATATATATATATATATATATATATATATATATATATATATAAACACAATGACATTACCACTCCAGACTCTTTCTGTATATTCTGTAATGCTTGTGTTATTGTCGCTCTCTCCTCTTGAATGTCTTCTTACGCCGACTTCTTGACTTGCGTTCACCACGCTGTCATCTCGTCGCTTAGTCTTCAGCCACGCCAATCTTCTCGTTTCTGCACAACTAGTCATGCGTAATCAATCCTCTAAACATCGGATTTCTACGTGTGCCAGCCACCACAGTTTCGCTGCATATTTTTATCAAGACAGTTCTAAGCCTTCAAACAGCTACTTACACATCCGGTTTGGAAAACTCTACTATTACCGGTGCATCCACACAAAAGAAAAACCACTTAACCAACCGGATAATAAACATCAAGTGTCTAGATAAACTTCTAAATACTATCGATACTGCAATTTTCATAAACTTCTACGGAATGTTCCGGTGAGCACATTTCAGTCCCTGTTAAGGGCCTTGCTGTAACAGAATTCGAATTTTCTTCTTCTTCTTGTAATGTCGCGCGCACTTATTTCCTGCCGGGGCATTAACACAACATTTGTAGAGACTCAAATTAATTCGTTGAAATTTTAGTAAAATTAATTTAAAATTTGTAACGGTTCAGATTATTGCGCCGGCATATTGTTAAATTTAAATTAAAATTTTATACGCTGGACCAATGAGAACGCGCAAGACTACCGTAGACCAATTGTGTGCGACTTCGCAATTATTTAAGCACGAAGTGATTACCATGCAAGATATTCTACTCTGCTCGCTACGTGTGATTGAATTCAATTTCTTTGCTGCGCTGATTAACTAGGCCGACTGTTTTACTTGCGTTTACCACAATGTGTGACTAATACGGCAAGTATTCGGTCACGCCAATCTTCTTGTTAATGCGCATTCAGACATACGTAGTCGATCTTCTATTAGTCGGATTTCTACGTAGGCTAGACATTTTGTTGCTGCCGCAGATCTTCAATAAGTTTAAACCAACCCTTCGAACATCAACTAGCACATCCTGGTTCGACAATTTCTCCTTATTGATTAGTTTCTACTCAGATGGTCACCAGTCAACGGACAAGGTAAACTGAGTTAATGTCTAGAAGGATTTATAGACAAACACAAGCTCATACGGTATTTGTCAGTGAATGTTTTCCTCGCAATGTTAAGGGCCATTTACAATAATTGCTCACTACGATTCCTAATTTGTCTTCTTAGTAACATCGCACGGCACTTCCTTTTAGTCGCGGAGTTACTATTAGTGACCGCGCAGAATCGGAAAGCTGTGCTATTATTAAAATTTGTTTTCATAATACAAATCATTAAGCGGACTTTTGAACAGAATTTTTTTGTTTTCGTACGAGAATATTTGGTTTGCATTAAACACCCAACGGAAACACGCCTAATATGTAGAATTTTGTCACCGGATAAACCTTTCATTTTCATCCTGCTTAAACTTTAACACAAATTTTGAATATTTCTGACTTAAAGCATTCGGTGGTTCATTTTGTCAAAACATTTTCTCGCCTACGTGCTTTTGTACCATATTCTGCATTCAAAATTTCCTATTCTACACGCACAAAAGAGAGAAACTTTCAAATGCGTCTTGTTATAGATTATGCTGATTGCTTTTGATCGAGTTGCTCAACTTCAAAGAGAGTTTAACCGAAAATTGTTTATTTCACCGGTATTTTTTGGGTCGTTCATGCGGATTCTCTCGGAATCAACTATAATTATGTCGTCCAACCTATACTAAATTATCTTTAACACCACTGATTGTAGTGTTCATTTGTTCAGAAAATGTTCTTGCTAAGTTTTTCAGTACGTCATAATTCATTTTTCTCAACAGAAATGCTTAATTTTTAATCAACTATTTGTAGGATTTTGTTCGTAAAAGCGTGTACATTTAGTAAAACAAAATAAAATTTCTTATTATTTATATTCATTTTTGCGGTTGGAATGCTGCTTCCATAATTGTCCAAACTGTTCTATATTAATTTGTGCATTTAAGGAAGAACTTTCAGTTATATTCTCGTCAACATTAGATAGAATCAATGGAGCTTTACAGCCTCAAAGTTGACTACTATATATTCCTTCATCAGGATTCCGCCTTGGTAACCTATTTAGGCAATCAAGTGCAACAACTCGTGCTCCTTCAGATATGTTAAAGAAAAGTTTATTTAGCTCTGCTTCCAAACTTTCTATACGATACTGACAATCATCTACATGGGCTCGACCTTTACGACATTGGCATAGTCATCAACTTATAGGCAAGTGCGCTACGATCGTCTGGCACAGACTTGTCGCTCTGTAGCCCCCTCCCATATACAATTAGGATTTTTGGTGATCCTGAATATCCGCTATGATGTAGCGTTTATGGGATCTTGGGATTACTGGTTCACCTGCTAGTCTAATATTCCATCTATAGACCATGATTGTCGAAGAAAATCATGTAGCTTAAAAGTAAAATATTTTTGCAAAACTGGATTAATCGAAATTACCTGACGTGCGTTTTAAACAACGTCGGTGATTTTACCGTAGTTTTCTTTAATTGCTTCATTAGTTTGTTTTGTAAAACTGGTGAGGATGGACCAACCGACGAAGGCTGCCTACAAAGGCAGCCAAAATATCTTGCTGAAAATAGAAAACTACTGAAAAACTACATGCGTTAATCAAAACGCAGATCAGGCAAAATCCTATAGCTGTTCATACTGTAAATCGCATATGCTCGATAAATTGTAAATTTTCTCTCCAAGATCCTGGAACCTCATGGCATCTCAATACCTTTTTAATCGTCCGGTGTGTTCGCTCAGCCGTGGCGTTTGTCTGCGTGTGATAAGGAGCTGCGCAAGAAAATTTTATATTAAGATTATTGCAGCACTGATTAAATTGTCTGAAACTGAACTGTGCACCCTGGTCGGTACCAATTACATGTTGTGCACAAAATGGACTGAGCTAGCGCATTATTATATACTTTAAAATTTTCTCAGTTGTCATCTGCTTCAGTGGTACAAATTCGACCCATCTGGTAAACTTAACGACCATGGATAGCGCACAAGCCACGCCGCCATGAGCAAACTCCAATGAACCAACCATATCAATATGCAGAAATTGGTTTTCTACAGTAGCATAGAAAGCAATCAAGGTGAACTTTTCTCTTTTTTGGTTCACAACGGTGAAATTAATTTAAATGTTGAAGATAACTTCAAATGTCTATGAACAAGCCAGACCAATACAATGGAGATGGCAATGTTTACATGAAGCGCATGGCACCGGGATGTCTAAACGTTTCATTCCAAAAAGCCATCAAATCTGTTTGTACAGACACCGGCACAAACCATAGCACTGTTTGTATTATTTTTTGCATCAACAGGGCGTTTTGCAGGCTCAACGCTTCATATAGTGCGGAAACCGCTGTGACGTTATATAACTGAATGACTGTTTCCTGTCAGGTGACATCATTTTCCTGTTCTTAGAAGACCTTGATAAGTGACCTAACTTTCAGAGCGCAAATTCAGCTGAGCCATCGGCTGCTGCATTCTCGACACCGGATCGATGATGGCTTGCTACATCATATTCCTCGAGATCTCTAATAGCTCAGTATAATCGTTTCTGTTCAATACATAGTAACCGCCATTGCGCAAGTGGTTTACGATAGATAAAGACGTCTATATATCCACCGAAGTTGAAATATCTTAACTTTCGTAGTGCCTATTATACGGAAAATATGCTCTTTTCTATGACGGTATAGATTTGCTCCATCCTAGGGTGTGCGACTTATATATTTCAGCGGAAATCTGTTCAGTTGTAACACTGTCCCTATGTCAATATCTGATGCATATGTAACAATTGACATACTTCCTACCAGGAAAGTCAAAATAGTTGTGTCTATTAATTTCAGTTTACATAGGATAAACGCATCATGAGCCTCCTCCTACTAACCAAACGTATATTAGGCTTAGTTAATTTAGACAGGGTTTTTGCGTAACCGACATTCCTGCAAGATATGGTCTATAAAAATTCACTATACCAATAAACCGGTGCAAATGTTTTTAGTAGTGGGCACTGGATTGTCCTTTATGAATTGTACAATTGAATCGAATGGCACACTTCCCACCGCTGGGACTAAGTGGCCCAATAACCGCGCATACCGACCTATCTGAACTTTTTTCTGGATTAAATTGTAATCGTCATTCTACAGCTTGGAACAACATCTTCTGCAGCCAAATCCGTAATTGGTGTTCAGTAGTAGCCCATAAAATAGCCTAGTCAACGTAGGCTGTTGTACATGGTAAGTCAAACACGAACGAGTTTCTTTTTCAGTAATATCGGTGAGTTCTTCAGAACGAATTGTACCCGAGTGAATTGTAAATGACTTTCGAGAACCTTCACGGCTACATTCCACCGGTCATTGGGCCGAACGTTAATTTGGCGTAATGCCTGTTTAAGTTCAAGCACAGAAAACCATTTACATCCCTCTAGTTGTAGGAGCGGTTTACGCAGAGGTGGCATGGGATACGGGTCAGATTTATTCACGGAGTTTAATTGCCAGAAATAAGCAGTCGGCCGGAGCAAACCATCCTTTTTCGTAACGTAATACGCAGATGGTCGAAAAACAGATTATGGTAGTTAAATAACGCCGGCCTTTATCATTCCTTTTGTTGCCCAATTTGTCGCTGCTAGTTTCTTTGAAGATGCACCAAAAATTATTTTGTGATTTATAACCTTTAGTTGATTCTAGCCATAGTTTAAAGCGACCGATCGTTGGCTCGGGATATTAACTGCAATCAGAAAGTTGTAATATAGTGTTGTATTGGCTTTGAAAATCTTTCTACCAACCGGGCAGAAAGCTGGTCTTCTTCTGCATTGTAGGGCTGAATATCGGCTTTATTTAGTTATTGCGTTTTGGCCTCGACAGAAATGTACAATTATTTTAACAATCGATCGTCTTTACACATTTTCTAATAAAATCGAGCCTCAATATTACCGTTTTTTACTGCTATAACAAAAGGCATAAAGTATACACCATTATTTTTTTAATTGTTTAGTGTGCCATTCACTCGTAGCCAACATCGACGTGCCCAACGTTTGATAAAAACTTATTGACGTCAGTTTTACGTTGTTTAACGGCCATGTCATTGATAATAAAGACATATTGAAGAGTTCAAAAAATTTTATTTTAATAAAAATCCATACTTGTGGCAATGTTTCCAATACTTCATTTTCCTCGAAGGCCATCTGATTCTGAACAGTTTTTATGGTGCTCGCTGGTCCTCTTCTACCGATCTGAAAATTTGTGCATCAAAAGTATTTATCATTTGGGTGTGACCCCGTCTACCAATATTGGATTAGAAAGTGTACTCTATTACCCCCATTGAACTGGCCGTTCTCTAGAAGAACTATACTGATTTCGTTATCGCTTCGACGATGTAATTGTCGCAGCTGGTGTCTTTATATACTGCGTTTGATTGCAAGCCACTGGCTATTGCCGCCCGTCCTGGACTCGCTGATTATGCTGTAAAGAATTCCAATACAGTATGTTGTTCCTGCCGGCTGGTGTAACGGAGCTCATGCATAGTGTCACCACAGCTAGTGTGATGGTCATCTTGGTTAAACTTTGCAGAACCTGGTTTCGTGCGCTCTCGATAATGCGCCAGATCTGGTAGGATACAGAATCATACACATGATGAACTCATGCGGTATTAATTCAGGAAAATCTCAGTTAGCAAGGACAATCACCTCTTCATCCGTGCCATGGTATCAAGAGGCATCTAACCCGGAAGTGGTTTGATTCTTTATAATTCTGAAAACATCTCCTGAGGCCTGGCTTGGAAGTGATCCAACACTCGTCTTTTATATTCTCCATACGTCTAGTTGATTAGAAATTCTAATTAGAGTGCAACTGTTCGGTCATCGAATTACTTTGCAGCCATGCCTAAAGTAGGTGCTTCCAATGAAAATTCTTGCAATCGAAAAGAAGCTTCAAATGCTTCAAACCAAAACGATGTATAAATGCTATCATTTCCACATCCAGGGAAGCAAACATAGTGTTAAGTTTTGATAAAAACTCAGGTACAGATTTGACTGATGCCCCTTGGCGCGGTCATTATTTTTAAATTCATTGTTTTTGGTTTGGTCATTTATGTGGATTCTTTGTCAATACAATTGTTGTTAACATGCCTGGTAGACCACGAGCTATCGCACATGATCGTTCAAGCAGAATGCCAATGCCGAATCCTGAGGGGTGGAGAAGATTAGGATGTTACCAAGAAGGTAAATACTGATAGAAGTACATGCTTCTCATCCGATCGTTAGAGAAGTACCTTACGGTTTTTTGGATGCACTTATTCAAGTACACTTGAGAAATCATCTTGAGCGTCTTTATGTTTGACTGGAAGGAACGACATTTTCTTAGATATAATAGGTGAACCTGTGGTGTTGAAATGATTCATAATAGTGGGAACCCTTGGTTTGAATTTGTTGAGATTAAAAAAACGTTATGTACTCTAAGAGCTGATGACATTCTTGTTCTAAGATGCACCGGAAGTAATCGCATGACCAAACGTTCGATAGCTAGTTTATAAAAACTTGGTCCAGGGATGGTGAAAGTGTTACTGATCTAATTTGCTAGATTAAAGTTAAGCTCATATTTCAACAGGAAAAATTTTATACGTCAACGTTTGCCTAGTGTGGTAATTAATTCTCTTTTTTAAAGATTATTTTCCATATTTCTAAAATAATTCCGCTCTTTTCCATTTTGTTGACGAAGTTTTGTAGCGGTTTTTCCACAAATCCCTGGATTTTGTCATTTGTTGTAACTGATGTACTGTTTTTTATGCAAGAATTCCTTTCGGTTAGTGCCATCGTCCCAGCTATCTCGTTTCATAATACCATGTTTCCGTTTAATGTATAGACATCAGTTTTATCGTTTTGCTTCAGCGAGTTTCCGTCGGCGGAAGGTTTTATCCGTCACAGTGAATTCCGTTTTTTCTAATGAACTTGTTGGATTTGCTTATTTAATGGTATTTGCGTGAACTCCGAATTTTTTATAACTCTTCAAAAATTAATAACTTCTGCTCCTTCAAGTCCATAATGATTGATTGTAGCTTAGTAACGTCTTCATAATTGGCATCGATACTCAGGCTGAACATTAACACATGATTACAGTTAAATACTGTTTGTTGCAAAGAACTAATATATATGCAAGTATGTGTTAGGTTTTGCGAACCTAGTAACAAATTAGTTCAGTTGTGACCAGAAGGATAAACCAAAGGCAGCATGAACGGAAAGTATAATCTCATGCACATTCGTTTCGTGCTTACTGGCGACTCATCAGTAGGAGCCGGTATTACGCCCTTAACTACTATATATGGTGATATAAAATCGAACGATCAAAATTGACTATATATATATATATATATATATATATATATATATATATATATATATATATGCTGCAGTCAATTTTGGCCGATACGGTTATATGTCACCCGATAATTTTCTTCATATTCAACTTCTTAGGATTATATTCCGTTGCCATATTTCTCGTAGTTAGTTTAAGCTACGCAATGGTTTATTCTGTAACACGCGGCTCCTTGTTACAAACCAACGATGTTCGATACACTGCTCTTTAAGGTCAAATAATCTAAATCTGTTCTTATACAATATTTCTCTTAACTGTGGTTTTAGGAACAATCTCTGTTAGTTTCAAGCAGTTTTAATCGATATTTCTTGAACTGCAATTTTATTTGTAATTAATAGGGTTTTATGGAATAGACAGAACCGCGCACGATACGGATGAAACACGCGGTGGACTATTGTGTCACAGTGAACTTATTTCGCTTAGTTGTAGAAGTTACGCATTGGAATTACTGTGTAAGACTATCCGAACTTCAGAGAACCATGGATTTATATAATAACCTGAGTGAAAACAATAGCAAACAGTGAACTAAATATTTGTGAGTTTTTTTGTCATTGAAGTCTTTATACGGTTTTCCTATCCTCTTTTAGTGATAACTTTTAACATTGATTCCATTCATGTCATCATGAATTTTCAATCGAGTTTTCATCATTGAAATCTTTAAACGACTTACACATTCCCTTTTAGTGATAACGTTTAACCTTGATTCCATTCATGTCATCATGTGTTTTCAATCGAGTTTTTGTCATTGAAGTCTTTATGGGGCTTACCCCTTCATTTTAGTGATAGCTTTTAACGATGACTTTTTACATATCTTCATATGTTTTAAATCGATGGTATAAATACAATTCAAGAATAACTACTTGTGTGCAAAACATTTTTCTCTATAAACATAAATCATTTTACTATGTTCATATTGTCATGTATTTTTAATCGTTTGACTATTCTCATTCCAATCCAGACATTTGTGTAAGAATAACTACTTGTGTGCAAAACTTTTTTCTTTATAAACATAAATCATTTTAACTTTTGTCGTCTAGAAGACGAAAAATTTAGTTTAACTGTGAATAGTGTTCAAGACCTATTTTTGCATTAAAATCTGTTTTTATTGACGACATACACATGGTCAGGGTGGACTAACTGTGAATTATATTTCTATTTGCAATATTATATCTAATATATGTATGAAACCAAGTTTCGGTTTACTCATATCAACCATCCGAAAAGGATCAAAGACTGATTAGGCGCACGGGTAGTAATAATAGCCACCATTGATATGTAGGACGGGTATAAAATTCACGAACTAGATATCAACCCCGCAAATTAACTCCTACAATATAATGCATAACTTTTTCAATATAATAATAAAAATAGTAGGAATAACAATTTCAAGAAGGTATGTTGATGATTAAATTTATCCTTGATTTTCGATCAACAGCTAGATAGTATTACCATAATTAAAATTAAATAGATCAGTAAGATTGTATATTTTTTAGTTTAGTAAATAAAAATTTAAAAGAAATCTTAGAGGGAGGTATTTCCCTAAGCCCCTTTGCAATTGATTGTAAATTTTATAAATTTTCGAAAAAGAAAATAAATTCCCCTCAACATTTCCCACCAAAGTAAAAGATACCGCCAAATGTCCAGATATGGTTCCGACTTCATGAATATTTCTCAATGAAGTCATATAGGCACCGGTCCACTGATTCTAGTGGAATATATTTAATCAAAGGCACATCCTCCGAAAGCATACATTTTGCGGTGAAATAAACTGAAATCTGCTGGTGAATAAAGTTCAGGACAAAGGGCTAATATGTTTCACAACTTTTCTTTCTACAGCTTCTGGCTTATTTTAAAATCTCTTTTGATTAGATTCAAAGTAGCGGCGGCACATTCCAGTATCGGCCTAATCCAAATAATATACATTTGTACTTTTACATCGTTTGATAAGATATTTATATTTATTATTTTCCATCTGTTCTTAGCGCAGCTGACTAATCTTTCAATTCGTCTGGCATCAAATGCTGTATATTGAATAATTATGTCTATATCCTTAATTTTATCCTGTGCCCCATTACTTACAGCATCATGAAAATAAACATAATTAAATTCTGTTCTATTACCCATTTTAATTCTTTCGTCTTTTTACTGTTTATTCACAGACATAATGTTATAATATGCCTACTCAAATCATACAAATCTAGTGTTCTTATTTTTAAAGAACTCGATATTTTTTAATCTATCGGAAATATGATTTTGAAATCATCAGCAAATTTGCAAACTTGACCAATAAGGACCTTAGTTTGCACATGTGCAAATATGATTTAAAATAAAATTGGTCCCAAGCTTCATCCTAGTGAAAATGTACTTGTTACGTTCACCTTGGTTTATCGACTGATAACCTACTTCAATTTCCATTAACTTTTATGAATGTGCTCTGCATCTTTATAAACAGAATATTAAAGGACGGAAAAATACCAACAAACGTTATAACGATCTTAGCTAAACCATTGCTTAAGTTAAGTAAGCCAACGCGTGCCGATGATTATAGACTAATTCATATTATCCCCTTATGTTTGATAATAATAGAACGACTGCTACTAGAGAATTTAGAATTTATATTACCGATTGATTTTGATAAAAGCCAATATGGCTATACGAAAGATCAATCAACAATTACTAATATGCGTCCAATGTAGAAGCATGTAATTACCCTTGATGAGGAAAGGTTGGATGCATTATTTTTCTTTATCTATATCTTCAAAAGATTTTCAATCTATTTTATGCCATTTTGAAGGCGATTAATTCATTGAATGTTGATCCGAACATTGGAAGAATAGGTAACTGCGCTAAGAACCGTTGGGCGTTTAGAGAAAGTTATTTCCTCCAACATATTTAAGGTAACAATTAGTGATAAATTTAAACCCTCGTGGTTGATTTAAATGAATTTTTATTAAAAAAATAAAATATTTCTTATAATTTCTAGAACATTTATTGTTTTAATAATTGCCAGTATATATACTTTTGAAATGTGCGTAATTGAAGTTTTCTGTATTATGTGACTGTCTGGCGTGATTTTCTCATGCAAGCTTTATTTGCCGTTTTTTTAGTTCGGTTTTTCAAATTTTGATCTTCACAATATAAACCTTCAATAACGAGTTTTCTTTTTAATTTGTGCATATTGGGATGGTTCAGGGACAGGTAACTTAATAATTCTGTTTTTCGCGTCTAATCTCTTTAAGGTTATATATATTCGGGTGCAGTATTTCGTAAGAAGCATGCACTCCTTCGTCTATTAGTAGATTAATTAATTATACATTTAAGTTATAGGCATGAACTTAAGAGATATGGAAGAGAATACTTTCTTATCAGAATCCTATAGGCACACTAAGACTGAATCTGACCTGGGAATAATGGGGCTCTCATTAGCTAATAGAGCTGGAGCCCCTCCAGTCCTAATTAAATTAAATATCTTATCGAATAATATAAAATTACAAATTGGAGCAGGTCAATAATGCAATATGCCACCGCTAATTGGAACCCAATAATAAAGGGGTTGTCAAATAAGCTAGAATCTGTACAACGACAAGTTGTGAAAAATATTAGCCCTGTGTCCTGCACCATATATGCTAACAGATTACAGTTCGGATCACTGCAAACATTAAGGTTTAGGCGGATGTGATGGTACATTAAAGTATTCCTCTTGAATCAGTGAATGGGAGCCTATATGAATCCAATAAGTAAGATTCCTGAAGTAGGACTAGATCAGAACATTTGGCGATCTCTCATCCTTCGGTGGAAAATATTGCGAGAATGTAAGATACTTTTTTGAAAATTTATAAAATTTGAAATCAATTGACAAAGAGGTGTAAAGAAACGGCCCCAACTCAACTTTTTACGTACTGAACTAAAAAAATACACGATTCTATTGAACATTTTAATTTGATTATATGAAACTTAATGGACATATTTATGTTATGTGATATCTTTTATCTATTGTACATTTTCTAAAATTATTATCAGGTGTGGCTTAAATACAAATAAAGACGTTCTATTCTATTCTAATAAATAATAATAAAGATAGACGTATGGCTTTTCTACATAATCTTTTATGTAACAAGGAATCGCAGTTTGTTATTAAATGTGATAGGTTAAAAATATTAATGATGATATGAAAATTTTGAAAAAACACCATACTGGAATTTCAATTGTTAATCTATTTCATTTGCCTACAGTTTCTCTGAATGCTCTATATTTATTTAATAGAATAAAGTAAGTTATTTAACAATAATTGATTGCGCGGATGGTGCTACCATTTCTTTAAATCAAGTTTGCGAGATTGAAATAAACACCAATCCCAATGTATTTATCCAGTCGTCGGACAATATAGCAAAACTGCTACCAGTCGCACGAACTGACGCGTTTCTAAGTTTGATTTCCATATATATTCAATGCGGTTTGATCCTCGATAGTCAGTCTGCCGTCGTACTCTGCTGATTATCATGGAAGGTCGAAATGCGTCAGTGCGTGTGATTGGTGGTAGTTTTGCTATGTTGTCCGACGACTGGTTAAATACAATGGGATTGGTGCTTACTTCAATTTCGTAAACTTGATTTAAAGATATAAATTATTTATTTTGTTTAGAACCACATGTAATAAAAAATTTTTCGAAATATCTGAAAGTGTACCATAAATAAAAGATAACACATAACAGTAATATATACACTAAGACATAAAGTCAGGCGTTTTTATTGCAATATTAAGTTGTAATTGCTTCTTTATTTGCTGTAGCACCACTTTGTACACACTATCATATTAACATTACAATAGCTAAATCGAATCATGATACAATTGTTACAATAAAGACGAAATACAGTAGCTTTCATTTTATAATTTTTATACAAAATGTGTACTAAAATTGTTGACATGAAATCTAACATTCGCACTTAAAATTCAAATGGTAATCCTGATCAAATTTTCTTCCGATTTCTGCACAGATTAGTTTAAATGTCATCTTAGTGGGAAACATATCAATCATATTTCAGTAACAGAATTGAAATTGTATATATTTTAGAAGACAAAAAGATTTTAACTGCAAGCTTTCTACCAATTGGTGGAATGATCGCTGATAGTCCCGACCTTGACTCTACCATGAGTATGTTTACCTGAGATATAAATATTTATCGGTTCCCTGATTCAGGTGTAATATTTTTACGGTGGCACAGCCATCTAAAACATAATGATGATAAATAAAAATACCGAAATCTGCAAGCATGTAAGCTTTATAATGTCAGACAAATAAATTTAACCACCTTTCTATGTACAGCTCCTGTCATTTTTGTAAGACCATTTTAATTTTTATTCCAAGTTGCATCTACGTATTCTTTGACGGATGTAGCAATAGCCACCTTTGAGACCAAAAACGCATCAAGGGTCCTTAATAGAGCTGACAAGAATCCAACAGAAAGTTCTCGCAGATGCACACTTATAATGATGAAGCAGTTAGCATAATGATGGAAACCGACTTCGAGACGCAGATGTGAATATAAAATAAAATTATTTGTAATTTTTTCCTACTATATCGATACTCTTTATACGAGCAAAATCCTATATATATTCAATTAAAAACATAGTTAAATTATTGATAGCATATATGAGCAACTAACTGCGGAAATAGGGATAAATAAGTCTCGGCTAGAAGATATATTAACAATAAATTCTGAGGGAATCCACATGAACGACCCAACCAATAAAGGTATAAACAAAAATGGCGACCGCGTTCAAGAGGAATCAGAAAGAAATATGCCGGTAGTTTCATCTGAATCACCGAGTATTTTCCGCCCGTCATCAGCATTTAAGCCAATGCTTTCACCTTTGGTAGTGGAAAGGCCACTGTCTTGATTCAAAATATTTGAAACATCAGTTTGAGCACAAGAATTTACCATCTCACCAATAAGGGTAGTCGAGATCACGCCAGAAATATTAATCCTTTGGAGGCTCAGATTTGTAGATCTAGAGAAGCCCAGCGGAGCAACCTAAAAAGTGTTCAGAATCAGATAGCTATCGAAGAAAAAGAAGTATAGGAAACGTTGCCACATGTAAAGATTTTTATTAAAGGGAATTTTTTAGAACTTTTCAACGGAAACCCAATAATAATACAATTGGATACTGGAGATAATGTGTCGATATAACCAATGACTTGGCCGTTAAACAACGTAAAACCTACAAGAGCAAACTTGTGTCAGGCATCGGGCGCGTCGATGGTGGTTGTGGGCGAATTGGACACTAAATTATTAATAAATGAGAATATTTAACATATGTTTATTGTTGTAGTGAATACTTATACACACTTTCTGGGACTTGATTTCATTAGAAATCGGGTTAAGACGATAGATTGGCAAAATAAACGTATATGCACATCGAGTCCGGAAAGTATAATTTCCATCAAGTCTATATGTACCCGTAAGGTTCAGGAGGGGACCAGTTATCTGTCCGGGTGGAAAAAAACTTTCAAACCCAATACAACATTATATTTCAACTTCTTGATTACCTTAAACTATTGCTAGAAGTAAATGATTGTTACAAACCACCGAAATTTCATAGTGCTCCTCCAAAGAAATTAGCAGCAGCGAATCGAGCAACCCAAGAGATGATAGATGCCGACATTCTTGAACCATCGTCATCTATTTGTCGAGCTCCAATAGTTTATGTTACGATAAAGGATGATTCGCTCCGACCGGCGGCAGATTTCTAGAAATTAAACTCGGTGACTTTGCCTGACACGTATCCCATGCCGGCTCAGCGTGATCTCTTCTTAAAGTTAGCAGGAGGCAAATGGTTTGCCGTGCGAGAACTTAAACATGGATTTTGGCAAATTGGCGTGCGGCCCGAAGACCGATGGAAGTTATCGTTGCAGGTAACTCAAGGTTATTTCCAATTCACTCGAATACCATTTGGTATTAAAAACGCACCGAAAGTGTTCCAAAGAATGATGAAATTTTTCGTGGTCGGCTTACCCTATACAACTGTTTACGTGGACAATGTTATAATATGAGCAACTACTGAACACGAATTACGTTTTACGTTGCAGAAGATTTTGTCAAATGCTGTAGAATAGCGATCACATTTCAATCCAGAAAAAGTTAAGATCGGTCAGAAAGTGTGGTTCCTGGATCACTCAGTTTCAGCGGAGGGATTTATGCCATTAGATTCGAACGTACAGCCTATCAAGGACTATCCGGTGCCTACTACTAGAAAAAAACTACGCCGGTTTATTTGTATGCTGAATTTCTATAGACCATATCTTGCAGGGATTACGGTTATGCCACAACTTTTGTCTAATTAAATGAACATGGTTTGCGCTGGTAATTATAACAATTAATATAATCCAGGTTGCGATCTTGATATAAGCACCATACCCATTAATTACTTACATGTCAGTACAAACTAAGAATTGTATAGTCTAGAAAAGGCAATTCATTCAGTAGACCGGTTTCGTCCTTATTAGGAACTTATCATGTACTGGCCAGAATTTGTCGCGGACAGGGCTCGAACCTGGTCACGTATGATTCGGAAACTGTTGCTATAACCAATGAGCCACCCTGTCGTACACTAAACTACACACAATTTCCTGTTATATACTAATTAATGTAACTTGATTAGTTTCAATTTTTTCTTTAGGTGGAGCTCATATGGCATCCATTTAGACACAAAGTTCTAACTAACCATCTCCAATCTATCATTACTGAACAGACACCACACTATATAGGGACGTAGGTTTCAAATGAACATTTATATAATTAAGCGAACATTGGTTCCGCACGCGGTGATAGCTATTATTATAATCAAGTTTACGATCTTGAAATATGCACTTTACCTTACTTACATATGTCAGTATAAACTAAGAATTATGTAGTGTATATCGGCATCATTCTTATTGGGAACTCATCACGTACTGGCAAGGGCTCAAAGCTGAGCAAGTCTTCTTCGGAATCTGACATATGTAAGTAATTAAAGAGTAAGGTGCTTATATCAAGATCGCAACCTTGATTATAGTAATTGTTATTACCACCCGCGCAAACAATGTAAGTTTAATTTTAGAAAATGTTCAATTCAATTCCACTTTCCAATGTAGTGTGGTGTCTTTTCAGTAATGACAGATCATTAGTTGGAACTTCGGGTCTAAATGGATGCCATATGAGTTCACCTAAATATACCAATAGACTAATCAAGTTACATTAGTTTGTATATAACTGAAAATTGTGTGTAGTTTAGTGTGCGGTAGGGTGACTCATTGGTTAGAGCACCAGATTCCGAAGCAGACTCTTCCAGGTTTGAGTCCTGCCCACAGCAAATTCTGGCCAGTAAAAGATGAGTTCTCAATTATGATGAAACCGGTTACTGGGCGAATTGTTTTTTTGCACTATACATTTCTTAGTTTATACTAACATACGTAAGAAATTAATGTGTACGTTGCCTATATCAAGATCTTAACCTTGATTATAATAACCCTTGTCTAAGTTACCCAGGGCCAAGATACCGCTTTATTGGATGGAGGAGGCTCAAGAAGCGTTTATCCTATGCAAGATGACCTACACGCCCTCGTCTAAGTGTCAGCGACTATTTCGCTTTCGTGAAGGTCGAACCTATGGCAATGCGGTCTGTCAATATTGGGCCATATCGCGTGGAAATGATGGGCTCAGAGCAAAATAAAGTTGTCATTAACATGCAAGATGAATCACGAACTGTCACAAATGATCGTTTAAGCAGAGTGCCAATGCCGACGCCTGAGGGGTAAGATGTTTCAATAACCACCTCTGATACTACGAACGCACTGAGGGTCCTAAATAGGGCTGGCATGATTTCAACATAAAGTCATCGCAGATGCGCCCGTATTATGAAGAAACAATCAGCACAATGATAGAAGCATACTTTAAGTCGCAGAAGTGAACATAAAATAATAAATATTTTTAATTTTGTTTTACTAAATCAATGCTCTTGTAACGGCTCAAAAACAATTCGCCGACATATTGCCCAAATGACATTCAAATTCCATTTATTTGGAACTAATTAAAACAAACGAAAGTTGCCGTTAACCAATGGCGTTCGAGCTTCCTTTTTCCATTCTATATAAGCACGATGCACTTACCATGATTGTCATTATCGCGTTTGGTGTCTCCTGCAGTGCACTACATGTGCTAGCTGTCTCGCGTCAAATAGACTAGTTACCTACGCTTACTTCTGGACTGGCGTAAGCTGTATCACCTAGTCACTGGGATTGAAGTCACGTCAATCTTGTTGCTGCACAACTAGTAAACGGATCAAACATATATTTATAGGACCTCTACGTGTGCCAGTCACCGCGGTGTTGCCACACATCTTCAACAAAAAATTTCTGAGCTTCCACACATCAACAAACCCTCTAGTTTCGACGCCAAGGTCTTCTATGTTTATTTGTTGAGAAGCAAATTGTTTTGAGGGAAAGATTAGTTCAAATTATTTTCTCTCCTACATTAAAACTATGCCAAACAGTGGACGTCGATTTGTGAATTTGTGAAAGCACATTTAGTCTGTTAAATCACACTAAACTTCGGATTTCAAGGAGTAGATTTCGTCAGTTTTCTGCGTGCGTCAAAGCTCATCTCGTCAATTTCAACTTTGGAAGCAGGTTTTGGTAAGCGCTTAGTTATTTGTTTTAATTTTTTATAGGACAAGTATGTTTTTAATTTTTCATTCTGTATATAACCCTCTTTATGCATTTTTGATGCCCTATAGGTCATTTCTAAACATGAATATCCTGAATTCTAAGTTAGCTCAGTGTCCATCCACCAGTCTCAAATCTGATGACGCTAGGCTATCTAATTTGGAGAGATGCATTTCAGATTTGAGTAAAATTCTTGAGAGAATCGTCATCGACAGGACACATGTTAATATAACCACGGACCAAGACAGTCTAAATCAGAATAAACGACAGTCGGGATCACTTCGGTCATTTAATCGATAATCTCCAAAAGGTCGTTGCTCTAATCACCAAAAGTATTTTTATAATTGTCTAAATTGCCTGCATATTTCGGAGAATTTACCAAAGGGATGCCAGTTACATTCCTTAGATGACCAAAATTATCAACAACACAGTTTCTGTTCTTCACGTTTAAATTTTCATACACCTGCAGCTGCCGTTTTTGTTGATTCCTTCCGTCCACGCAGAATACGTCACATCGACAGCAAAACTGACAATATCATTCGCGATAACAAGCCTACTTCTTTGTATGACCTGGCCAAACAGCCCAACGTACTTCTGCATTATCTCGATTTCGTACAGAGCCTATGCAGATTTCTGCAATTTAAATTCAGTGACCAAATTTGATGCATAGCCTATTTCCAATATTGACACCTTACTTGAAAAACGCAGGGGCAGCAATTTCTTCTCAGTGATTGACCTCAGACAAGCCTACCACTACATATCGGTAGCGCCAGAAGATATTGAAAAAACTGCGGTCATCACTCCATTTCGCCTTTTCGAATATATCTACATTCTCTTTAGACTCAAGTGTGCTACACAGACACTTCAAAGATTCATGGACATCATACTTTGCGATGACGCCGCTTAATGTATGCCATATCTTGATGACATAATGGTATTCAGTCCAGACTTAGAATCTCATGCCAAGCATTTACTTAATGTTCTCTCACACTTATCCAACCACGGACTCAAGATCAATTGTGTCAAGAGGCAGATTTCAACTAAATCCGTGGACTTCCCATGGCATCGTATCACGCCACAATGTATTCAAACTTTGCCGTCGAAGAAAAATTCAATCAAGAACATCAAGTCACCAAAGACTATTAGTGAGCTGCAGAAAGTATTTGGAGACATAAACTACTATTGCAAGTTCCTTCCAGGCCTTTCAAGACAACTTTAACCTTTTCGTAGGCATCTGCTGATTCGAAAATGACTTAGCAAGAACTCCATCATTTCTTGTTTATCTGAAGATGAGAATTTACTTCGACACGATATCAACCAGTTAGCAAATGCTACATTGCTAATGCATCCAGATTTTCAACGGCCATTTTTACTCACGACAGATTCTTCTGAGTTCGCTATTGGAGCCACGTTGGAACAAAAGATCGACGAAGTTTTGGAGCCTACAAGTTTTTACTCGCGTTGTCTGCAACCAGTAGAAACAATATACGACACTTAAATACTGTTTGTTGCGAAAAATTAATATATATGGAAGTATGTATTAGGTGTTGCGAACCTAGTAACAAATTAGTTCAGTTGTGACCAGAAGGATAAACCAAAGGCAGCATGAACGGGAAGTATAATCTCATGCACATTCGTTTCGTGCTTACTGGCGACTCATCAGTAGGAGCCGGTATTACGTCCTTAACCACTATATATTTTGTCAAAAATGTGGAATAATAGGACGGTACAATCTCCTAGACGAATGTGTAAATCTGCAATAGTGAAGCTAACATAATCTAAAGTCAACGACAATGCGACTTCAATGCTAACTCACACTCTATAATATATATACCGAGTCTGTAAAGGATACTAACACTATGGCTATTGTGTTAGTAACCGATACTAACATTATTGTACCGAAAAGGTACATGGTACTAAAACTATGGTTACCGAGTTGGTACATGATACCAAACTGATGGATATCAATTTATGCTATAGTTCACCGAAATTGAGAATTACAACAATTTCTGAACACCTGTTACTCCAGTAAATCCATACACTCTGGCCTTGATCGATATAAGTTACCACATTTTGCGGTAAGCATGACATCAATCAATTCAATATATTACAGTTAAATACTATTTGTTCGGTTGTACCATGCGGCTCAAACCTGAGCTCACACTACTTACTTTGGTATGACCAGCTACTTAGATCTAAAACCTTCTGTAGCAATTTCCAATGCATATCTCAACTTCATCAGTTGAACGGTGACCAATCTATGAATAGCATGATCCCAACGTCGAGCACACACCAGCCCCTTTGGTCGTATTCAAACACATTGACGGCGATCCAGCCTGTCCAGGTTTCAACTTAAAACTGGCAACTTCAGTGGCAATCAACCTTGCAATCACTGCACTGCGGCTTTCAAAACCTCACAATGCTCTTTTCTGCTACACGCGTTAGGACCGTTCACTATAGCGAAAAATTTGTGTAGTAATTCCTAGTGGTTATTTGGCATCATATCACTGTTGAAGCAACCAACAAGCATGCTCCATCCCAGCATTTACGATACATTTCTTAATAGATATGAGCAGAATAAAAAACCTTGGTTTATCTGGGTTCGAACTCAGCCATACATTACCTATCAAGCCTAGCCGAGTGGAATGTTTTCCTTTTTCATAAAGGAAAGTGATGTAACGGCTCTAGAACCATTCGCCGACATATTGTCTAATTGAAATTCAAATTTCATTAACACAGCATCAATTAAAACAAGCAAAATCTGCCGTTAACCAATAGCATGCGAGCTTTCGTTTTCCACTCTATATAAGCACAGTGCATTTACCATGCTTGTCATTATCGTGTTTGGTGTCTCCTGCTGTGCACTACGTGTGCTTGCTGTCTCGCATCATATTGACTGTTTACCTACGCTGACCTCTGGACTGGCGTTAGCAGTGTCACCTAGTCACTGGGATTGGAGTCACGCCAGTCTTGTTGCTGCACAACTAGTAAATGGATCATATGTCTGTTATTGTCACTTTACCTGTGCCAGTCACCACGGTATTACCGCAGATCTTCAACATGACATTTCTGAGCCTTCACACAACAACGAACCCTCTGGTTTATACGCCACAACGAAGTAACAGATGCCTATTTAGGCAGAGCCGGTCGCAAGCGTCTAGGAGTACTTCTAGACAATGCTACACTACCTAACTTTCTCGGAATTTGCCAGTGACAGCATGTACGGTCCTAATAAGGGCCAACAACAATAACTGTATCTCAGCCCCCACGGCTCAACTTCTTTGTACAAGTCACACTGCATTTAGTTGAAGCTGAAGCCTTTACACTATTTATACGAGCAAAATCCTAGATCGAATTGATTTAAAATAAAGCATTATATGAAGAAAATCAAAATTGCTTTTTTCGGATTGGAAAACTTAGTTAGAGTTTTGACTAAACAAATGAACATCATAATTTAACAATAATTGATTGCGCGGGTGGTGGTAACAATTATTTAAATCAATTTTGCGAGCTTGAAGTAAAAACCAATCCCATTTCTTTAACCAGTCGTCGAACAACAACAAAATAACAAAACTACCACCACACACAACGCACTGACGCATTTCGACCTTCCATGATCATCATCAGAGTACGACGGCAAACTGACTGTCGAGGATCACACCGCATAAAATATATATAGAAATCAAATTTAGATATGCCGTTCTCACCTCTAGCAGTCTCGCATACATTGAACTTGACTGGAAATGTCTTCTGCACAATTTCTATGCAGTCAGGAACATTAACTGTTTGCAGCTTTTGCCACATATACGCATATAGCCAATACAAATAACAATAACTGATTGCGGTAGTTTTTTTATGTTGTTCGACGATTGGTTAAATACAATAGGATCGGTGTTTACTTCAAGCTCGCAAACTTGATTTAAAGAAATGTTACCACCACCCGCGCAATTAATTATTGTTGAATGCTTTAATTGTATTGCTGCAAATGTTATATCAGTATGTCTGACGGTCATGCATTTGAAAGTCGCTGAAAATAAATTTACCTTAATACCCGGAAAACCAGCCTCACCAGAAGACCCAATAGGTCCCGGAAGCCCATCGAGACCAGGAATTCCTTGATCACCAGGAATGCCTTCTGGACCCGGTGGTCCTTTCACTCCACGCTCACCACGCTGGCCTTGTCGGCCCTGCTGGATCGCCTGGATCTCCAGGCATGACCGACGCACGTGGTTCACTTAGTCCCTCTGGTCCTGCAGGCAAAGTGGAAATACCAGGATTGCCGGGACGTATTGGCGAGCAGGGCCGGCAAGACCAGCGTGGTGTGCATGGAGTGAAAGGACCACCGGGTCCAGAAGGCATTCCTGGTGATCAAGAAATTCATGGTATCTATGGCCGTCGTAAAGTCCATCCCCTCCTCAACGTGGTACGACGGTGTCAACCATGTCTCGATGGCCGATCGTACATGGGCTAACGGGGCTATGGCGGTGGTGTCGCCAGGGCGTGGTGGATTTCCGACCGGCAATCGGATCTCCTATAAAATACCACATGAGCCCGACGGCGGCACCATGACTCGGCGTGTGTTCCCCGCCACAGAAGGGTTCAACTGCCACAGGATTACATGGACTCCTGGACGGTACCCCGTACTTCCGAATGGCGAATGAGCTCTCAACAGCCACCGGCAACCATGCAACTTACTGCTGCCTTGCAGACTGCGCTTGGATATGCAAAGGCTAGAGGTGCGTCCTCGATCAAAAAGCCGAGTAGTGAGGGGACACCACTTGTACCAAATTCCCAAGAAACTCCATGAAATGTGGAGCCGGCTTATCCTCCAAAAGGAGTCAGCCGCAGTAAAGTAAAGTAAAGTAAAGTCTCTATGGGCTTCCGGGATCAATTGGGTCAACTGGTGAGGCTGGTTTTTTGGGCATTAAGGTAAATATATTTTCACCGACTTTCAAATGAATTACTGTCAGGCATACTGATATAACATTTGCAGCAATACAATTAAAGCATTCAACAATAATTGATTGCGCGGGTGGTGGTAACAATTCTTTAAATAAAGTTTTCGAGCTTGAAGTAAACACCGATCCCATTGTATTTAACCAATTGTCGAACAACATAACAAAACTACCGCAATCAATTATTGTTAATTTTATTGCCTATATATGTATATGTGGCGAAAGCTGCATACAGTTAATGTTCGGGACTGCATCGAAATTGTGCAGTCAACATTTCCAGTCAAGGTCAATGTATGCGAGACTACTAGAGGTGAGAACCGCATATCTAAATTTCATTCCTATATATATTTAATGTGGTGTGATCCTCGATAGTCAGTTTGCCATCGTACTCTGTTGATGATCATTGAAGGTCGAAACGCGTCAGTGCGGTGTGTCTGACGGTAATTTTGTTATGTTGTTCGACGACTGGTTTAAAAATTAGATTGGTGTTTACTTCTAGCTCGCAAACTTGATTTAAATAAATGAACATCCTGACCGTGGAAATAGCTATAATTAAGTCTCGGCTGGATGATACAATAATAATAAATTCTGAGGGAATCCGCATAAACGATCCAACCAAAATAAATGTAAACAACAATATGCCTAATCAAAATAATATACATTTTTAGTAGTAAATCTGTATATTTTCTATTTTCCTTAATTAACTTTCATCTTTTATCAGCGCAGCCAATAATTCTTTCAATATGTTCTTGACTTCATGTTGATGTTCGATCTCCAAAACCTCATTTGTTACGGCGTCATGATAAAAATAAAGTTCAATTGCGAGATATGGAAAACTTTCAACTCTTGGGCTTTCTTGAGTTGATCTTCAAACTAGCTTTATAACCATCAACTCAAATTGTTAATAGGTATTGTTGTTTTAATTTCAAAGAAATCGCTGTACATTTGGTCGATTAATCACATAGTTTTTAGATCATCAGAAAATGTGCAGACTTGATATTTGAGGATCTCATTCTAAGCTTCCAACTATGTAACTTTAACGAATGACAGGAGCAAGCTAGAACCTTGAGAAACTTAACAAAAGAGATTGATAATGATTGACTTGAATAACCAAACTCCTATTATATGAGTAAAATTCTAGCAGGTTAAAAGTAGCCTGGTTAAGCTCTAAAGTACTAATCGCCCCCATAATAATTTAAAGAGAAATGAAACCAAATGCTTTTGAAATATCAATAAATTCTATTTGTGTATTTCTATTTTTATCAACAAGAGCACTGAAATAATTCCACGTGGACAAGATATTTCTAATGGCCAAAAACATTTTTATGAATTCATTCTGACATGAATTAAAGATTAGTGAAAGGATGAAGTCAAGATTATTTGGTATTAATCGTTCGATTATCTTCAGGTGTGAAAGATTCGGTACGATTAATCCATAATCATTGTAGCTAATTGGCTGGATAATTTTATGCATCGGCCGTACTATGACCACGTTATGTTATCTACCTCAATTCTATTATAGAATGGACAAATTGAAATAATCAAAAGATAAGGTAAAGGAATCAGATTGTCAATCAATAGTCCTAAATAATTTTTCCATTCTTGCAAATTTGAATTTCATCAATAATTTTGATAACATAAACAATCAATGACATATGACTGTTCTTTGTTAAATAGACGTACGTTAAACACACGTCTATGTGTTGCATTATTGTGTTTACACGTAAGATTACCAAACAATCCTTCCCAGTACCACATAAATTTATTATACGTTTAATCAAGTGGTAAATTTAGTCTCTCTCACTTTGTACTTCACCAGGTAGTTTAGTTGTTTTTATCCTAGCTTCGGAATGTTATTGACCAAAATTCTGTGTGATAGCATAATACCATCGATTAATTTAAAAATTATGGTACGGCCGAATCTCAAAGGAAGCCGACCAATTAATGTCAACTATTATAGATTAATCTCAGCGACCTTCATTCTTGATGATAATCTAGCAATGAATATTGCATTAGGTTAACTTCATTTTACTATTACACTTTGAAGCAAATCAGCATTAATTCACGGAAGGACGTTCGACAACCACGAATATCCTGCATATGTGTAATTATATCATAAATCTAGATGTGAAAAATATGGATGCACAAAGGGTCTTCGTTGATATTTTGAAAGTAATTGACTAAATTTCTTTTGAAGCTATTATTAGTTCCATTAAATTTAATCCGGTTAATTTAAGGCTTCTTAACTCTCACTCATAAATTTGAATTTGGTCATTGACGTCAATAACAAAATCACATTGGTGGTACTACAATTAAAGTGCTTTGGCACGATATTATTTAAAATCATATTTGAGATCTTGTAAAATGCGGTTATTGAAAGCCACATGTGCAAATTTGGTGATGATCTAACGTGTATCTTTTCAAGCAATCAAAAGAACATTGAATATTCTAAAATTAATATAATATTAGATAGCAATTATCTAACTATACACAAAATGAAACTTATTTTGATGTGAAGATTAAGAAACTAAGCGTTAAACATTGGTCGTATGACAGACTTCAACTACAATTATCTTTATAAATGCATAAAATATTGTCTTGGGGATAAACCTCCAACGAAATTTCAATGATTTATGCCCGATCATTCAGTTTAAATCTTCCACTGACAGAAATATTGAAAAAATAGTTAACTGCACTAAGAAAGGTTTGGTGCTAATAAAGACTAAACGTAATATCGAACGGCATATGGCTCTTAATTTATATCATTTTTATTATGTTTATCATGGGTTACGCAGCTGCAAATTAAAATTCACCAAATTCTGTTCTGTCAAACATGGTAGAAGTTTTGCAAAGAAACGCTGGTAAATATGATAATCCTATAAGTTACATTGATGTTACATTGATGCTTCAAGGCTATAGTTCGT
Source organism: Eudiplozoon nipponicum (assembly GCA_029291075.1). Taxonomy (NCBI): domain Eukaryota; kingdom Metazoa; phylum Platyhelminthes; class Monogenea; order Mazocraeidea; family Diplozoidae; genus Eudiplozoon; species Eudiplozoon nipponicum. The sequence goes on along the minus strand of JAQBSW010001059.1, from coordinate 47,002 downwards.
TTCTTAGCGACCATTATTGTTTCAATTTCTATATCGGTATGTAAACATATTTCAATTGAACCAGTGTACGGGTTAATATACGAGCTCGTCTGAGAAAGAAAGACGGAGCAAAAACAAGGTCAGTTTTATCAGCAATCACTCTTGTAACGACAAAAATTAATTGCCGACATATTGCGTAAATTAAATTCAAGTTTATTTACGTTGCACCAATGAGAAAAAAGCGAAACTTGCCGATTAACCAATAGTGTGCAAGTAGACATATATTACTATGGCATGGTATTTAAGCACGGCAATTTACCATGCAAGTCAGTTGTCGCATTTGCATTCTGCTTTGCGTTACGCGTGTGCGTGCTGTCGGCTGTCAATACCCACGCTGGTTATTTGATTTTTTTCACCAACAATTGGCAAAAACCGTGACTCATCTTGTTGCGGTACAACCAACGAGACGAGCCAATTAATGCAAAACTTCAACAAATTTTTCTGCATCGTGATTACAACGCAACAACAGAAGGAACCACAGCCAGAGTCAACCCAAGGCTCTAGGACATCTTCACACTCTAAATAATTCAGGAGAACGCACGATCAGGCCCTGTTAAGGGCCCCCCTATCATAACAATATCTATATTCAGAGCACCTTAACCGAGTTTGTAACGTTGTATGGCATTTACTTGAAGCCGGGGCGTTTACACTTTTCTTATAATGGAGAAATTAGCTGGCGGACTCTTTTTTGTTTTCAAAAATCTATTAAATGTACAACCAAATACCGTTCAAGTTTCAATATATGCCTTCTACTAATATGTCTTGTAACCGCTCTGCGCCAAAAAATGTAATCATAATAGTAATGAATCATGACTGTGAAGTATGCTTTTATGGTTGAAGAGACTTGCATTTTAACTATGGATTATAATATATCCCCAATATATATTTTTAAATCTATCTCTTTTCCAAAGCCACTAGTGTCTTCAACGTTCTTTCCACAAAAATAAAGCTGCTAGCCCAGCACGAATTTAAAAAGGCGGCCCACAAGTACTTCTTTAACAAATCTTTTTGTGAAACGACCGATTGGAAGCAAAATTGGTTTCTTCTTATTTCATAACATTTCTTTCAACCCCGGCTATTCTCTTTACTGGTTTCGGAGGGCGAAATCCCTCTGGCTGTCATCTAATTCCCACTTTTCCCTCTCTGGTTTTTAATCTCTCACTCTTGACTCCCAGGTACCACTTCTATTCTCATTTTTCTTCTATCATATCCATATAGTGGATACTTTACCACGTTTTGCTCAAACAATCATTTTCCCTTCAGTTTCAGCGAAAAACCGGAAACTCAAAAGCCCGCTGGACCACCCAACGGTTTGCATCGAACATCGAATCCTCCTCATCTACCATCAGTCATAACCTCGTTTAACGGACGCCAGCGATCCCTGTACGACACACTAACTTCAATCTAGTCGACTCTATCTTGGTCAATACTACACTTCAGAAATTCAATATCCACGACAAAGTACTCCGTTGGTCGACGTCTGCTTCCAGTCCGCCATCATTTTCGATCTCACACTTAAACTCATCTATCCGAACCCAGCCTACCCCACATCGATGCTTGGACACCTCATTAACTGAACTCCAATTGATCTTGTCTAGTCAAATGGAATTTATTTTTTTAATTTTTCACCAGATTGAACTATCATGAAGTTGATGAAAACATTTCTCTTCCTCAACTCCTCCCCCACTCTGTTATTAAATTATTTGCTAGTCACAATTTCATTCACCTCCACATATCCTACCTTTGATTTTTTTATGTGAATGGTCGGGCCTGTTGGCCTTTGATTCCAAATAAATGTATTATTATTATTCTTATTTTATATTATATGGTATTATATTTATGATACTCTGGCCTGCTGTGATGACATTTGTATAGCATAGCATGCTGTTTTGGATAGTGCCAAAACTACTACTAATTTTATATACTGTGAAAATGACACGTGTTTTCTTGATTAATCGTACATGTTTCTTTAAATTAACGGTATTTGATACATTGTACATTCTTGCATTTCAAAATTATTTGATAGACCATACGCAGTGTTGAACCAAATAAATAAATTCTTAATTCTAAATTATGCTAGGATAATAATACGCTTGATTGTACTGTAGTCCTTGTCGAAAGGTATTTTATATAATAGAATAGAATAGTATATTTTTATTTGGATTCAAACTGAACGTCTTATATAGAATAGAATAAAATAGAATAGAACAGAATATCTTTATTTGGATTCAAACCAAACATGTTCCATCAAATAGATAATAATATTAGAAAATGTACAATATAAAAAAGATATCACATCACATAAATATGTGCAATTAGTCTCATATAGATAAGTAAATCTCTCAAGTTATACTGTACAATATATCAACATCAGAAAGTTCGGCTGTAAAGAGTAATAGATTCATCATCGAAATAGGAAACACTAAGGTATAATTCGAGTGTAACATAATGCATAAATGAAAACCATGACTAGCTATTGATTGTATGTATTGTTGACTAACATGATGATTTAATGCATAAAATTCCAATTTTAATATTACAAAACTTGGAAATAATAACCTCAAGAAGGTATGTTGCTGATCACAATTATCCTTATCTTTTATTCAACCATGAGAAATTTTTATCATAATCAAAATTTCAAATATTAGCAGTATTGTAGATTTTTTCTAGTTCAGTACATAAAAATTTAAAATATATCTTAAATAGAGGCGTTTGTCTAAGCTCCTTTCGCAATTCATTGTAAATTTTGTAAATTTTCTAAAAAGAATAGCTTGCTCCGCAGCATTCCCACAAGGAGGAGATATTGCCAAATGTCCAGATCTAGTTCCAACTTCATGAATCTTTCTTATTAGATTCATATAGGCACCAGATCAACTGGTTCAAATGAAAAACTTTTATGCAATATGCACATCCGATGAAACCATAAATTTTGCTGTGATACAAACTGTAATCTAGTGCCGTACATAGTGCAGGAGATAGGGATAATATGTTTCAAAACGTTTCTTTGTACTGTTTCTATCTTGTTGGACAACCCCTTTTTTAATGGATTCCAAGGATCGGCAGCATATTCTAGTATCGGTCTAATCCAAATTATATACATATTAACTTTTATATCATTCGATAAGATATTTCTATTTATTAGTGCCCATCTGTTTTTGGCACTGCCTACTATTTTTTCAATATGTCTGTCAGCAGAAGCTGTACATTAAATAGTTATGCCTAAATCCTTAATTCCTTGCAGAAGTTTAATCTCAAATCATCATCAATCAGAGCATCATGAAAATAAATATAATTTGTAACGACACAAATCAATCGGTGACATATTGCGTAAATAAAATTCAAATCTATTTACGTTGCACCAATGAGAAAAAAGCAAATTGCCGTTTAACCACGTTAAACGACGTTTAACCAATAGTATGCAAGCACACATTGCATGCTATTTAAGCACGGTAATTTACCATGCAAGTCAGTTGTGACATTTGCATTCTACCTGCTTCACGTTTCTGCTTGATCGGCTGTCAGCGCATATTGCACTTTACCGGTTGTCAATCCCTACTCGTCTTGATGCGAGATACCAGAGAGACGAGCCAATTGAGTGCAGGACCTGCATGACACCATACACAACGCGATCACAGCTCAACCACGGGAGTCAACATTCAACCAGAGTCCACCCAAGGCTCTAGGACATCTTCACTTCGGAAGACTTCAAGCGAACGTATTACCTGGCCCTCTTAAGGGCCCCCATATCAGCAACTAATCTCTATTCAGAGCACCTTAACCGAGTTTGTAACGTCGTACGGCATTTACTTGAAGCCGGGGCGTTTACAAAATTGGCGACCGCGCCAGGATAGTGATTATTGTTCTGATTTTTTTGGTATAAATAAAATTGACTTCCTTTTTCATTTATTTGGGATAAATCGTGGTCATCTGTTGAATTTTTTTGGGTATATATATATATATATTCGTGGTGTGTATTGGAGGATATAATAATAGATTGACATTTGTGCTTTCTTTACCGGATAAATCGACTAACACCCTGATCCTGGCTTTTCAAAAATTTTTTGGGTATATATTCGTGAATTTGTGGTGTGAGCATTCAAAGGCTAACGAGGCCTCTGTTCGTCTTCCCTAAAGGAAAATTTCAAATTTTGGAAGCAGTGTGTTATTCTTGCTGTTGAATATAATAATTCATTGGCAACGGGCCCTTGTTTGTCTTCCCTACGGGACAATTTCAATTTTTGGAAGGAGTGACGCTGTTCTGTGTCGAAATAATAATACATTGTCATCAAAGGCCATCGGGGCCTCTGTTCGTTTTTTTCCTTTTGTACTGGACAATATCAAGCAACAGCGGAAGCTGTTTGTGGGACAATTTCAATTTTTGGAAGGAGTGACGCTGTTCTGTGTTGAAATAATAATACATTGTCATCAAAGGCCATCGGGGCCTCTGTTCGTTTTTTCCTTTTGTACTGGACAATATCAAGCAACAGTGGAAGCTGTTTGTGGGTAAGCGTTTCGTTATATATTTATACATTTATATATACATTTTCATATTGCTTATAAATTTATGCTTTTAAGATCCCGTAAGATTGTTAAAATGTCAGGTCCAATTTTAGATATTGATGTTCCTGTTTGGGATGGAGATAGTGAGCTATTCTTTATGCGCGTAGACTCCGCTTTCTCCCCGTTTCCTGATTATGACAGTCATCAAAAACTGTCAAAGGTTTTTGCTAAACTACCTTCTGAATTGCAGCGACGGATTTATCCTAAGCTTGAGGCCATTAGGAAGCTACCTAATCCCATTTTTGGCCTACAAAACGAGGTAGAATCCTTGCTTGGACCCACTGAAACTGAGCAGATAATAAACAAATATGCGCAGTTAGATATGCCAAATCTTGGCCCCATAGAAATACTGAGGGAATTACGGAAACGTTGGTATAAAACCAACATTTCTGACCATGAGGCTAAGGTTGTTTTTATTAACAATCTTCCCCAAACATTAAAACTCTTTGCCAGACAGCTCCCCAACACTCTCTCTATAGATGACTTATCTGAGAGATGTGAGTTAGAATATAGGGTTTTGGAACCCAAAGTGAATCCATTATCCTTTTCTTCACCTCCGCAAGATGATAGAATCTCCTCCTTAGAGAGAACAGTGGCGACCATGGCCAAACTTCTAGAAGGACTGGCCATTACCAAATCGGAGATAAATCATGTGAATGCTCGACCAAAATTCGTTTCCAAGTCAAATTATAATGGTAGGCGGCGATCGAGATCTCCGCAATCATTTAATAAATATGCCCCAAAGAACTGGTGTTATAACCACCAGAAGTTTTTTATGCTTGCCAAGTTTGTCTTTGTCGTTCCGAAGAATTTCCGAATGAGTGCCAATTTCCACAGCTGACGGAGAGGACAACAGACCGCAGGCACAAGGGTGCATCAGTATCGGGAAACGTCTGGCGCAGGAAGTAGAAGACCGTACTTTCTGCACATCAACGGCATCAACGGCGCGACAGGGAAGAAGCCAACTACAATCCGACATCCCTGTCGACTCTTTTCGTCCACGACGAATTTTTCACATAGAGAACCGAACAGACAATGCCGGTTGCAATCACCAGCCTACTTGTTTGCATGACCCGGCCAAACAGCCAAACGAACTTCTGCACCTTCTTGATTTCAAAACTGGCGAAGAGTACATCGTAGACACAGGTGCGGCAGTCTCAGTTCTCAAAGGTGATTCAATGGCCGAGATGTCGCTAGGCGTTCTTCTCGCAACAGCTACAGGCGAGCCCATACCAACTTATGGCTGCCAATACCGCACACTCAACATAGGTCTACGACGTGAATTTTCCCACAACTTCATCATTGCCAAGGTCTCACATAATATAATAGGCCTTGATTTCCTTCTAAAATTTCGGCTCATTGTTGATCTTGCCAATCAAAAGATCATCGACCCTTCCACCGGACTTGAACAAAGCTTTTGGACACTTGCCTCCGAGCGTTTGGAGTTACAGGTCATTCAGCCAACCCCAGTGCATCATTCAGCAGAGATATCAGCAGCTCTTCGAAAATACAAATCGCTTTTTGATCTTAACAAATCCGATCTGCGAGTCTCCAACACGATGCATCATATCGTCACAGAAGGACAACCTATTGCACTAAAGAAGCGACCACTGGCTCCTGCTAAGCTGAAAGCTGCCCAAGAAGAATTCTCAAGGCTTTTGGAAGAGGGAATCATCAGACCATCGAAAAGTTCATGGGCGTCACCACTGCACTTAGTCTCAAAATCAAACGGATCGTACAGAGCCTGTGGAGACTACCGTAAGCTAAATTCAGTGACAAAATCTGATGCATATCCTATTCCAAATATCAACACTTTACTTGAAAAACTCAACGGCAGCAATTTCTTCTCAGTGATTGACCTCAGACAAGCGTACCATCACATACCGGTAGCACCAGAGGATATCGAGAAAACTGCAGTCATCACTCCATTTGGCCTTTTTGAATATCTTTACATGCCTTTTGGACTTAAGTGTGCTACTCAGACATTTCAAAGATTCATAGACAACATACTTCGCGACGACTCTGCTTATTGTATGTCATACCTAGATGACATTATGGTATTCAGTCCAGATCTAGAATCTCATGCGAAACATCTACGAAATGTCCTCTCACGCTTATCCAACCACGGACTCAAGATCAACTGTGACAAGACGCAGATTGCAACTTCATCCGTCGACTTCTTAGGGCATCGTATCACGGCCCAAGGTATTCAACCGTTGCCGTCAAAGACGAATTCAATCAAGAATATCAAGTCACCAAAGACTTTGAGCGATTTGCAGAAAATCCTGGGAGTACTAAACTATTATCGCAAGTTTCTTCCAGGCCTTTCAAAACAACTTTATCCTTTGTGCAGGCACCTGCGGAACCGAAAAGGACTGAGCAAGAATTCCATCATTGCTTGGTCATCCGAAGACGAGGAATTACTTCGACTTGCCATCAACTCGTTAGCAAATGCCACAATGCTAACGCATCCAGATTTCGAAAAGCCATTTCTACTCACGACAGATGCTTCTGAATTCGCTATTGGAGCCACTTTGGAACAAGAGATCGACGGAGTTCGGAAGCCTATCAGTTTCTACTCGCGTACTCTCCAACCAGTAGAAACGAGGTACGACACTTTCGGCCGAGAACTTCTCGCCATCCACGACGCAGTGCGCCATTTTATCAGCATCATTGGCAGTAGCAGATTTGTTGTTTTCACAGATCACGCACCACTAGTTAGCGCACTTCGAAACGCAACTTCATCTATCGCCAAGTACCCTGCCAGAGTGGAAAGACAGCTTTCTCGTCTAAGCGAATGGCAATTTGACGTCTTTCACGTGAAGGGCAAACAGAACTTCATTGCAGATGCCCTGTCTAGGCCAGACGTCTCTCTACAACCACCTTCGCCGTCACCATTCACTGTCAACTCCGTGGCACTCAGTGAACCTGCACTAACGCCAACTCTCCTGCGAACTGAACAACGCGGTGACATTCACATTCAAAGATCAATAGCCCGTCACCCAACCAAGTTCATATGCCGTCTGTGGGAAGGCTTACCAATTGTTTACTTCACGGGTACGCAGCCCAACAAGCCAGTTCTGCCGACCAGCCTTCAGAGGAAGGTTTTCGATTCAATTCACTCAATTTCTCACCCAGGAAGCCAAGCGACTGTCCGACTTCTTACAGATCGTTTCTGGGGTCATAGACTTAGGCAGAATGTTAAACGATGGGTCTCAGAGTGTGCAATTTGTCAGAAAAACAAGATCACACGACACACTCGTTCTAGGTTGCAACATTTTCGGTCTACTTCTCGCCTAGCCATCGTCCACATCGACATAGTTCATCTGACAAAGGTTCAAGGTTTCAGCTACCTTCTAACTATGATCGATAGATTTACACGGTGGCCTGCGGCATTACCTCTTGGCACCATTTCTGCAGACGAAGTAACTAACGGTTTTATCTCTGCATGGATATCCAATTACGGTGTTCCCAATGAGGTCATCACGGACAGAGGCACTTGTTTCTCATCTGATCGTTTCAAAACCACCTTGCGGTACATGGGATGCATCTTACGCCAGACGACTGCCTACCATCCCCAAGCTAATGGCATGGTAGAGAGAATGCATAGGGAACTCAAAGCAGCTTTAGCATCCTCGTCCATTAATGGCAACTGGGTCGATGCACTACCTTTAGTTCTGCTGGCCATGCGTTCTCGTACTCGAGAATCCATTAAAACGTCTGCGTCACAACTCTTGTATGGCATGGATCTACGCCTGCCTAGTCAGCTCCCACGTCTACTACCGGCACAAGATGACCCACAAAACGAAGCTACCCGCCTTCGACTTCATTTCGGTAACATGTCCGAACAGCAGCCGAGACACACGCCTCGTCCAGTCTTCGTTCACCCACAGCTCCACAGCTGCAAGAGAGTACTCGTTCGCAACAATACTGCTGTTGCACCACTACAACCCAAGTATCGCGGTCCTTACCCGATTTTACTAAAACAGCCAAAATACTTCATCATTATGCAAGGCGCTACACCGACATCAGTAAGCATAGACAGGTTAAAACCGTTTATCGAACCACCTGATCCTGAGAGCGTTCAACCTTCTACACACGTCTCAGGCTCCGTCTGCCCACAATCTCAACCTGCTTTGTATAACGCGTAATTAATTTTTTTTAAACATTAACATTTAACTATAAAATTTTTTTTTAAACTTTACGTTAATTTTTAGTATTTGTCTCACGTGGCATAACCACCTGTTCTTAGCTAACAATTGTGTAGCATTTTTGAACAGTTCTTTGGTATTATGCCACCTCTGAGGCAATGTTCGTATACATTTTTTTATGCAATTACCTTTGATTTTAATGTATATATATTTCACATTATAATGTACTTCTCACACATGACATTACACTGCCCATTTTGGTATGACCAGCTACTTAGTTGCTAACGTTTTCGTGTAGCAACACTAAGTAGTGATCAGCTTCATATCATGGTACAGGCCACTTTCAATGCATATCTCAACTTTATCCATTTCACAAAGACCACTACAAATGCCATGACCACAACGTCGAGCACTTTAGCTCCTTTGGTCGTATACAAACACTGACAACGATCCAACCTGCTTAGGTTTTTTATCTTAAACCTGGCAAATTCAGAGGCGATTTACCTCGAAATCTTCACGCTGCGGCTCCAAAAACTTACACTGCTCTATTTTGCCTCACGTGCTATGACCGTCCACTAGAGCTAACAATTTGTGTAGCAATTCCTAGTGGTTACCTGGCATCATATCATTGTTGAAGCAACCAACAAGCATATTTAAGCCCAGCACTTATGGTTCATCATATTTTTCCTTAACTTGGTTCGAACTCTGTCATGCATTTCTTATCTAGCCTCGCAGAGAGGAATATTTTTTCTTTTTTTTCAGAGAGGAAAGTGTTGTAACGACACAAATCAATCGGTGACATATTGCGTAAATAAAATTCAAATCTATTTACGTTGCACCAATGAGAAAAAAGCAAATTGCCGTTTAACCACGTTAAACGACGTTTAACCAATAGTATGCAAGCACACATTGCATGCTATTTAAGCACGGTAATTTACCATGCAAGTCAGTTGTGGCATTTGCATTCTACCTGCTTCACGCGTGTGCTCGATCGGCTGTCAGCGCATATTGCACTTTACCGGTTGTCAATCCCTACTCGTCTTGATGCGAGATACCAGAGAGACGAGCCAATTGAGTGCAGGACCTGCATGACACCATACACAACGCGATCACAGCTCAACCACGGGAGTCAACATTCAACCAGAGTCCACCCAAGGCTCTAGGACATCTTCACTTCGGAAGACTTCCAGCGAACGTATTACCTGGCCCTCTTAAGGGCCCCCATATCAGCAACTAATCTCTATTCAGAGCACCTTAACCGAGTTTGTAACGTCGTACGGCATTTACTTGAAGCCGGGGCGTTTACACAATATTTGTGCAATTCATCTCGTGTAGATAGGTATATCTCACTAGTTGTACAATACAATATGTCAATATCAGAAAGTTCGACTGAAAAGAATAATATATACATCACCAAATTAGGAACAATTAAGGTATAATTCGAGTGTAACATTATGCAAAAATTGAGAACCATGACTAGCAATTGATTGTATGTAATGTTAACTAATTTGAAGATCTAGTGCATAACATTTCAATTATAATAATACAAAACTTGGAAATAAAATCTCAATAAAATCTGTTTCCGATAACAATTATCCTTGTCTCTTATTCAACCATGAGAAAGTATTATCATAATCAAAAAAATAAAAGATATCAGCAGGATTGCAGACTTTTTCAAGTTCAGTAAATATAGATTTAATAGACATCTTAGATGGAGGCATTTCTCTAAGCCCCTTCGGCAATTGATTATAAATTTTGTAGATTTTCGAGAAAGAGAATAACTTGCTCGCTACATTCCCCACAAAAGGAGGAGATATTGCCATATGTCCAGATCTAGTTCCAATTTCATGACTCTTCCTTATCGGAGTCATATAGGCACCAGTCCACTGGTTCAGATGGAAAACTTTTATACAATAACACATCCTCCGAAACCACAGAGATTGCAATGACGCAAACTGTAATCTAGAGGCGTATATAGTGCAAGAAGTAGGACTAATATGTTTCACAACTTTTCTTTGTACAGCTTCTATCTTATTAGACAATCCTTTTTTTAATGGATTCCAGGTAGCGACAGCATATTCTAATACCGGTCTAATCCATATTATATACATTTGAAGTTTTATATCATTTGATAAAATAGTTCGATTTATTAGTGCCCATCTTTTCTTGGCACTGCCTACTATACTTTCAATATGTCTCTCAGCAGAAGCTGTACATTGAATAGTTATGCCTAAATCCTTAATTTCTTGCATAAGTTTAATCTCAAACACATCATTAATAACTGCATCATGAAAATAAACATAATGAAAGTTTGTTCTGTTCCCTATTTTTAAAGCTTTCGTCTTTTTATTGTTTATTCTCAGCCCTAGTGTAAACAAATATTTACTCAAATCATACAAATCTAAAGTCACATTATTTTTGGAGAATTCGACATTCTTTGGATCAATTGGGAAGATTATTTTTAAATCATCAGCGAATTTGCAAACTCGACCATTAAGGATCTTAGTTTCCAAATTTGCTAATACAATTTTAAATAAAATTGGCCCCAAGCTTGATCCCTGTGGAACTCCACTCGTTACTCGTTTTGATTTTGATATCAAATCATTTACTTGAATACTCATTCTTCGATTATATAGATAGTATTTAAGTAATCTAAAAATATTCGGTTCAATATTCAACAAACTAATCGCATTCAAAATAGCATCAAAAGATATAGAATCAAAAGCTTTTGAGATATCTATAAATACAATTAATGCATCTAACTTATTCTCGTCTAATGTGATTACATGTTTCCACATGGAAAGCATATTAGTAGTTGTCGATCTACCTTTCGTAAAGCCATGTTGACATAAGTCAAAATCAGCCGGTAACATACGTTCTAAATGATCTAGTATCAATCGTTCTATTATCTTCAAAAACGAAGGGATAATAGAGATTAATCTATAATCACTGGCGCACGTTGGCTTACTAACTTTTGGCAACGGCTTAGCTACAATCGTTAATATATCAATTGGTAATTTCCCATCATTCAAAATTCTATTTATAAAGTTGCAGAGTGCATTTCTAAATGTTAAGGGTAATTGAATTAGATTATCAATCGAAATACCAAGGTGATCTTTTTGTTTTTTTGATTTGATTTTTAACATCAATTTTATCAATTCATCACTGTCAATAACAAGTCCTGGTTCCTGGCCTCCCAAAGGATCTGATAGTTCTATAAAAGTTTTCTCATTCTGTGGATTGCATATCAAATTGACAAATACTTCCTCCAATTCACAGAGAAATCCAGACTCAGTTTTATCCACAGGTAGTATAAGCTTTAACTTTTCCTTGTATTTACTGTAATCTGTGAGGAGTTTAAATCCTAATCGAGGATTACTCTTCATTTTGGCCAAAATAATTCGTTCTGATCTTTGACGAATTATTAGCAGTGATGAATTAATTTCGTTATCAATGGAATCTAACCTCATTTGTTTAATACTATTAATAAGACTACACTTTATTATATTATCTCGTTTAATTCTTAGTTTACACAATTTCCTATTAATCCGTTTCGGTATAATGTCCGTAAACGTAGATGCCTGAAATAAAACAGATAATAACGATGAAACAGAAGAAACAAATTCATCAGTATTCAAGAAACAAAAACTCTCATAATCTATCAGTATGCTTAATTCTCTAAAGAAATTCCAGTTTATTCTGGAACAGTGCACGTGTGCATTTTCATAACTTAGTTTCTGTGTTATGCCACTCAAGAATTTCCATTGTAAAATAATTTGTTTATGGTCCAATTCTTTGAAATAATTGACAACTTCATAACTGTGCGATTTCACCATTTCAATTTCTAAATATACATGATCTAAGCATTGCGAACCTCTAGTTGATTCATTTATAATCTGCTTGAGATCATGGTTAGAAAAAAAATTGGATAATTCACAGTCCTGTAACTTATTAAAGTCACCTACCACTACATTATAGCCATGGCAGTCAAAGATAGATTGAAAAGAATTGGTAAATGTTTGATCATCAAATAAAGTAGCATACGGCGGTCTGTAAACCGCTGTTAAGATCAGATTATCAAATTGTATAGATAAGAAATCAATGATAGCATTATCATCACTAGTATGTAAAATTTTCGCCTTAAATACAGATTTACAATAAATGAGTACTCCTCCACCTCTTTTATCCAGCGATCTGTCCTTTCTGAATAAAGAATAGTGAGGAATATCAAATTCATGGTTTTTAATATCCTTGTTAAGCCAAGTTTCGGATAATATTATAAAGTCGAAATCATTACTTATTATAAAATTACACAGTAAAAAGTTCTTATTTTTAACACTTCGAGAGTTAGCATAAAATAGAGTAAATGTAGATAGCGACTTATCTAAACAAGTGTCGACTTTTACTGATTCAACCTTGATGGCTTCTTTACTATTCTTTTCACGGGCCTCGAGGCCATACTTCCTTTCCCCTTTCTGTCCACAACAGTTAATAACGATACATCGTTTTTTGATGTTGCAGTCTCACTCGATTGAGTCCGTTTAACAGCTTCATCAGACATTGGCGGTTTCCGTTCCTGATTGTTCTTTAACTTTTTTACTTTTGCCAATTTCCGTTGGAGGAACGTTTTGTCCCGTCCAATAAATATGCTGTGAAAGCTCAAATTCTCCTCTTTCTTTTTATTGATCGATTCTAATTGCATATTTGTTGGCCTTTTTGATAATTTTACAATTACAGGCCTTGGACGATCAGCTTGTTTCCCCACCCTATAGCATTTAGTAATAGCTGCATGCGTTTCTTCTTTTATTAAAGTATTTAATTTCTCGACGTCTTTCACATCGGCATCTTCATCTAGATTAAATAAAACTAATTGATCCTGTTTGCTATTACGTGCTGAAACTTCGTTTGCTAATATATTTAGCATTTCTTCACCAGATGATTTATCTTTAACTAGCATATCACCTTCCACAGTTAAATCGGCCAATTCAATCCATGGTTGAACATCAGTCTGTAATTTGTCTAGCTTCACAAGTAATGTCTCATTCTGTTCAACTAGATCAACTATACGCGCACTTAAAGTTTCATTATTTTTCACCACTTGCTCCAATTTTTTTGCATTCACAATTGAATCATTCTTCAATATGGACATTTCATTCTTCATCAATTCCATGGAGTTTTGAAGATCCATAACAATTTTTTCCATATCGGAATGCGACAAAATCGGAGCCATGTCAAACCGCGCGCGTCGTATAAATTCGTATATCCAATTCTATTTTTCTTGGAATTTGCCTACAGATACCAAGGATCTATTCTTAACTCACCCGATTTTCCCGTTTCTTATTGATATTATAATACCCATTCTTTGTCTTTCATTAATACCCATTCTTTTCCTCTCTTTTATCGTAATCTACACTATATATGCTTTTTCTATCTCTCTCCACCATGAACCAGATTTCATCGCCAGCCCCAATCTCCACGTTCTTAACTCAAAAGCTTAACTCCAATCTTGCTGACCTCCAGCAACAAATAACGGATGTGACAGGACTACTTGGAGCACTGACTGGCAACCTTTCAATCTCCACCCTACAGCCCCATTTACTGCGTCAGGCAGATGAGTTTTTGAATGGTGTAGCTAGGGAGGTTGCCCTACGAAACCACAGCAAGCGAAACCTCTTTCTATGGCCTCCACGCACGCCCCTCTCAAAGGACGATCTGGCCTCAGATCTCATCAGATAAATAGGGGATAACTTCAGCCACCTTAAAGAGGTCTCTTCGGGAAAGGATCGCGCCTTTGTTCTTTCCTCGCACAAAAGACTGTCAGACAGTGAGCTTCGACATCTCAAACTGCAATCGCCAATATTATCGTCTGGCAAAGTTAAATTAAAGCATGACTGCACGCTTCTACAAAGGACCTAGAGAAAGTTCAGACCCTTCAGCCAGACACCACTCTCCCTCCTGCAGCTAGTCACGCCTTTCCGGGCAGGAGCAATCCAAAGAAAAGCCGCTCACTTTACGGTGGCATCCTCGGCGACGCCCCTTCGTCCAGTCCACTCTTGCTGACATCCTCCCGATTTGAAGGGCTTCCATTCACCTATAGCCCATACTCCACGACCGTTCCCCCCACGCCACAGTCTCAAGATTTATCACGTCGTTGTGGCCAACCACGCCGGGTAAAGTCCCCAAATAGCGCACCCTCTACGTATGTCCGATCCTCTCTCATGCCCAAACTTTTATCGATATCGAACTCTCTAGGATTGAAATTTTTCTCGTTTTAGCTACTGATTCATAACGAAAGTATATCTCCATGTGTTGTCTACAGACCCCCTAACCTCTCAATCATCGACGACACTCGCGGGGCTCAACTTCTATCTACTTTTTTCTCTTTACACTCCGATCGGTACGTCGTTGTGGGTGACCTCAACCTCCCCGTGGTAAACTGGAAAAATTTGACTTCTGAAAGTCACCCACTGCTTCGACTCTTCGCGGATAACCTGTTAAATCAATTCGTGCACTTTCCTACCCGAGGGAACAACCAATTGAACTGTCCTCTCCAACAAAGAGGTGAACGATGTCCAATCTTGGGGGATCTTCCCTAATATCGATCACTGTCATGTATCCTTCCTCATTCCTCTTTTATCCTTTATCCCTAGAGAAGACACCCAATCATTCAGCCGATTCACCAACTGGGAGGAGTTTTGCCGACTCTGTGACGCCGTTAACTAGGGGGACCTCTTTCTCCAAAACAACCTATCCTCATGCTTTTCCGAAGTTCTTAAGATCTTATCCTCCCACTTTAATTCCGCCACATCTATTCAACACATACACGCTTTGTTTAAGGCACGCGACAACTTCGCACGCAACTCTCGACTACGCACATCGTCACTTGCTTGCGCCCCCGCACTGCGACGTATCGATGGGCACATTAAACAGTTTATCAACAAACAAGCGCTCCACATCGAAAGACGCATCCGCTCAGATCCTAACTCCCGGATAAGGTTCGCTGTAATCAAACACCAATTGCTACAAAATCCCAAAACCTCGTATATTAACTTATCTCGGTCGGACGACTCCTGCTTCGCCAACAACTATTTAATTTATCTCCTCGACACCTTTTCCACTCTCACTCCACCTGCTGAGCTGTTAGACAACGGAGACACTGGGAACCTACGCTGGTTCAACGTCTCAACGGCTTCCGTCACCCAAGCAATTAAAGACATTAAATCTAAACAAGGTGTCTCGGTCAGCATGATTGCACTTCTTGGCTGGAATATCTTCTCTCTGTTTGCTGATGTTATCAACCATTGCCTCGAAACTATCTATCTTCCCCCGGACTGGCTTAATTCGTCGATCTCTCCTATCCCAAAAATGGCTCTTCGTCTATCTCCTCATACAAAGATCTCCGCCCCATTATTATCGTTCATTCTTTCACTAAAATCTTCGACAGTGTCTTATAAATCCTAATCTACCCCTTCATTAAGTCTCAGGAAAACTTCTATCTCCTCTAAGATCAACATGGCTTCTTGAATGGCCGCTCCTCTTCCACCAACTTCGTTAGTGTTCTTAATCATTGTTACTCCTTCTTCTCCAAAGTTCATGAATGCACTCTCCTCTTCCTGGATATATCCAAGGCTTTTGACTCGCTGTCATTTTCAGCAATTGAATCCGCCTTATTGAGAAGCGGTATCTGCGGCAGCGTCCTCAATTCTATCAGTTACTATCTCCGAAACTGATGCGCAACTGTAAAAGTCGGAAATAGTCACTCGAGGCCAGCCCTTATCTGATCTGGAGTTCCCCAGGGCTCCGTACTTGATCCTATTCTTTTCAACCTTACGCTCGCGCAAGTACAGGTTGAAGACAACTTTTTCAAGCTGCTTAAATATGCGGATGACATTGTCATAGTATTCAGTAGCCCCACAGCATCCAACTCTTCCTTACCCCTTATATCGGAGCTTTTATCCTCGCTCTATTCACAGCTCAGCAATATCGGTCTCACACTAAACCCCACCAAGACTCGTTTGATGAAACTCTCCCCCGATCCATTCTGCTCTCTCCCGGTTGCAAATTATCCCCTTGATATTGAAATAATAGATTCGTCCAAACACCTTGGTATTTATTTCTAAAAATCCCTAGACTTCTCCCCACACCTTACACACACTACTTCCAAACTCTTCAAATGAGCCCGTCTGATCTGCTTCAAGACAAACAACCCCATTCTCCAACTCACGCTATTCAAGGTCTACGTCCTACCCCTCATTTCATAAGCTAGCGAATTCTACTGTCCTCTCACTCTCGCCTCCTCGTATGCCATCGAACAGATCTTCTCCAGATTTCTAAAGCGAGTCTTCCTCCACAGCCAAAATTATCGGGAATGCCTACTCCTGGCAAACCTTCTACCGCTTTGGTTTACCCGTCACCTTCGAATCATTTATTTTATCCATAAGATCACAACTTGCCTATCACTGTCCAACTTTGCTCGGACATCATTCATAACATCGTTCAACGGACGCCAGTGATCCCTGCACGACACACTAGCTTCAATCTAGTCGACTCTATCCTGGACAATACTACACTTTAGAAATTAAATATCCACGACAAAGGACTCCGTCGGTCGACGTCTGCATCCGGTCCGCTATCATTTTCGATCTCACACTCAAACTCATTTGTCCGAACCCAGCCTACCCAGCATTGATGCTCGGACACCTCATGGACTGAACTCCAATTGATCTTGTCTAGTCAAATGGAATGTCTTTTTTATTTTTCACCAGACTGAACTATCATAAACTTGATGAAAACACTTCTCTTCCTCAACTCCTCCCCCATGTTATAAAATAATTTGCTAGTCACAATTTCATTTACCTCCACATATCCTACCTTTGATTTGTTTCTTCACTGGTCGGGCCTGTTGGCCTTTGATGCCAAATGAATGAATGTATTATTATTATTATTATTATTATTATTATTATTATTATTATTATAAATGTAATTGTGACTAGCAAAGTATATAACCATAGGGGAGGAGGGAGTTGAGAAAGAGAAGTCCTTTCATCAACTTCGTAATATATCATTCTGATGGAATGAAGATTCCAGTAGATTAGGAAGGATCGACTAGATAGAAGAGTCTGTATGCCAGTGTCGCGTGCAGGGATCATTGACTTCAGTTGAGCGAGGTTGCGGCTGATGGAAAGCGTGGAGGAACCAGCGTCCGATGAATGCTAGATGGTCCAGTTGTCTTTTTGAGTTTCCGATTGTTTTCTGAACAAAAAGAAGAGATTTAGTAGAGCAGATTTTGGCATAGAAATCAATATTTTAATGCGGTAGAATGGACATCATTTAATTCCTCATAAAAATAAATCAAATTTTATTTTTTAGACATTTGATGTTATCGCTGGTTTCATAAAAAATATTTTGTTTTTAAAAATATTGTAATTTTTATTGGAAGTTTCTTTTGTACATGTTGTCGAAGATTTTGACTTGACTAGTTGAATAATTATAAGAGAGTTGGTTTTGAGATTTTAAGTTGCGTGTTACGCTCTGCTGCATGGTTCTGAGTTGATACTCTTTGTCAATAAAGTATAGAAGCGCCACGTAAAATTTTTCTTAATACACATGATTGGGAAGGATCTCAAATTTGCTTCAGGTAATTGATGTACCGTTCTATTATTCCACATTCTTTGACCAAATATATAATGGTTAAAGGGCGTAATACCGGCTTCTACTGATGAGTCGCCAGTAAGCACGAAACGAATGTGCATGAGATTATACTTTCCGTTCATGCTGCCTTTTGGTTTATCCTTCTGGTCACAACTGAACTAATTTGTTACTAGGTTCGCAAAACCTAATACATACTTGCATATATATTAGTTCTCGCAACAAACAGTATTTAGCTGTAATATATTGAATTGAATGATGTCATGCTTACCGCGAAATGTGATAACGGATATCGATGAAGGCCAGAGTGTATGGTTTAACTGGAGTAACAGGTGTTCGGAAATTGTTGTAATTCCTAATTTGGGTGAACTTTAGCATAAATTTATATACATCATGTTGGTATCATGTACCGACTCGGAAACCATAGTGCTAGTATCCGGTACTCATCGATTTCAAAAAAGGTATCAGTTACTAACACTATAGCCATAGTGTTTGTATCCTTCACAGACTCGGTATATATATTATATAGTGTGAGTTAGCATTGAAGTCGCATTGTCGTTGACTTTAGATTATGTTAGCTTCATTATTACAGGTTTACACATTCGTCTAGGAGATTGTACTGTCCTATTATTCCACATTCTTCTACCAAATATATAGTGGTTAAAGGGCGTAATACCGGCTCCTACTGATGAGTCGCCAGTAAGCACGAAACGAATGTGCATGAGATTATACTTACCGTTCATACTGCCTTTGGTTTATCCTTCTGGTCACAACTGAAATAATTTGTTACTATGTTCGCAAAACCTAATACATACTTGCATATATATTAGCTCTTCGCAACAAACAGTATTTAACCTGACCTAAACATTCAAAAGTTTCATCAACATGATATTCTAATCGAATGGCCACGAATAACAAAATTCAACAACAATTTACTTGTATCCAGGCAAGACCAAACACACCCTCGACTAGACTCAACAAATATTCAATGGGATTCGCAACAAACTGAAGAGGAGAAACATGTGCATATGTGGTGACAGAAACTGCCAAACAATATGAGCGTTCAACACTGCAATCCGCAGTTGCGCTGTTACCAAACGTATACACACTTACAAATCAGCCAAAACATGAAATATAAGTAAAACCGAGTCAGATTTGTTGCCATCCACATAATCAAATGAAAACACAGAATGTGTATAAATGAAAGATTTTAAAGTAAAGTTTAATATTCTGGAAATAAATGGCCATTATCCACTTTGTTAATAATGTTTTTTTCTTCCTAATTATAAATATACTGTGTAATATTCGAAGGCAATGGACATTATATATATATATATATATATATATATATATATATATATATATATATATATATATTGCAAGAAATCTTATTTTAATATTATGGCTGGTTTAGAAAATATTGAGGATACAGAGCAATTAGCAGTTGGACTTGAGAAATGTAATTTAAATAATAATTTTGAGGGATTTAGTTGTTCTAAATTAGATGATCACACCACATACATGGATTATTCGAGCCTGGCATCTCAGAGGATTTCTTATGGTAGTGACCAAAGGGCCTCTACACTAAAGAATCTAAGTCAGATTCAGTCAGAGTCTGATAAGTAAGTTTTCTCATTCGTATCTATTAAGTTCAAGCCTACGACTCCCTACGTAGAGGAAGATATTTCCCCTGACAAAATTAAAGTGACATTTATTGGTAAATTTAAACCACCGTGGCTGATTGAAACCAATATTATTAAAAAAGAAATTAATCGTTTAATTTCTAGAACATTCTTTGCTTAAATACTTAACGGTATATATACTTTTGAATGGTGCGTAATTTGAGTGTGGTATTCTGTGACTGTTCTAGCGTGACTTTCTTTAGCAAGCTGCATTTGTTCATTTCTACATCTTGGTGTTTACGAATCTTAATTTTCACAATATAAACCTCCTATAATCTTTGTGTTTTGAAGCGTGCATATTGGGAATGTTCTGGAACAAGTAATTTAATAATTCTGTTTTTCGCGCCTTATTTCTATCCAGATTATTGATTCGGGTGTATTTTTACGTTAAAAGTACACGGCCAGTTGTCTTTTAACAAGTTATCAAATATATAGTTAAGTTCGATTAACATGGAAGCTAATCTTAAGTCCGAGAACACTGACAAACTAGCTCAAGATGTTGTAGGCATGAACTTAATAGAGAAAATTTGCTTTGCAGACTCAAATATGTGTATTAAGACTAACATCAACTTGGCATCTATGGGATTCTCATTAACTAATAGGTTTGCAGCCTCTACACCTGTACCACGATATTGATGTCCTCAAATTTAAGATTAGCCTCCATGTTAGATAAAACTTAATATATAATTAATTAATCAAGTAATAGGCGAAGGATTGTGTACTTCTTACGCAGCACTGCACTCGAATATTTAACCTGGAAAGAGAGTAGACGCGAAAAACAGAATTATTAAATTACCTGTTCCTGAACGATTCCAGTAAGCCCAAATCAAAACGCAAACTCGTTTTGAAGTTTTATATTGTTTAGATAAAGATTTGTAAAAGCGAACCGAAAAACGAGACGGCTAATGAAACTTGACAGAGAAAGCCACACCAATCAGGTACAGAATACAGAAAACTCAAATTATGCACAATTCAAAAGTATATATACTGCAAAGTATTTAAACAAAGTATGTTCTAGAAATTAAACGAATATTTTCTTTTTGAATGATATTCATTCCAATCAGCCATTGTGGTTTAAATTCATCAATAACTGTTAATTTAATCTTGTCGGAGAAATATCTTCCTCTACACATTGCCTCAGTTTGATGCTTTTTCACGTCATCTTGTAAGCGGAACTTGAAAATCAGTTTCACACTTATAAAGATTCTATCGTGTTTTAAACGAATAAATTTAAGTTTCTTAATTTTTTGGTTGTCACTTATGATGGTAACATAAGAATAAGAAGAGCTCTTATTGATTATATATAACCGTATGTTGCAGATCTGTTCAATATTGAATTACAAGTTGAAATTGTTTTTATACTTTCATTTAAATCAAGATAGCGATCTTGATATAAACACCAATCCTCTAATATGTATATATATTTCAGTATAAACGAAGCATAGTCTTAAATATATAAAAGGAACTTCATTCAGTAGATCAGTTTCGTCTTTATTGGAAGCTCTGTGCGTACCTTCCAGAACTTGCCACGGACAGGGCTATATCAGGGGCACATTTGCTTTTGTGACGCTGATAACAATTATTTAAGTCAAGTTTGCGATATTGGTATAAAAATCAATCCTATTCCATATATATATATATATATATATATATATATATATATATTCATTGTTCTTCCTGTGTAAAACAAAATAAATTTTATCAGATATAAGAAATTTTTTTCCTGTCTTCTCAAATATCTATGAACATATCTTTATATATAAATTGGAAAGCAAAACAAGATAGAAATATTACAGTTAAATACTGTTTGTTGCGAAGATCTAATATATATGCAAGTATGTATTAGGTTTTGCGAACCTAGTAACAAATTAGTTCAGTTGTGACCAGAAGGATAAACCAAAGGCAGCATGAACGGAAAGTATAATCTCATGCACATTCGTTTCCTGCTTACTGGCGACTCATCAGTAGTAGCCGGTATTACGCTCAATGCTTGTACGTGCTTCTTCTGCTTACACGTACAAGCATTGAGCTTGAACTGGATGTGACGCACGCAATTTGATTGGTTTCTATTTTTCACACTCTCTCTATGTTCACATATTTCTCTCTTGTTTTGCTTTCCAATTTATGTATAAAGATATGTTCATTAGTAGATATTTGAGAAGACAATGCGAAAGAAATTTTTCTTATATCTGATAAAATTTCTTTTGTTTTTGCACACAGGAAGGGTACAATGAATTTTATTAAAGCTCGTTCATTTCAAAGAATATATATATATATATATATATATATAATTTTCATTATAATCTTTATAATTTAGAAAGGCAATTCATTTGATCTAGAAGCAGAAGATTATATATAATCAAATAAAGCTTTCTTATTCTTAAGCCATAGCGGCTGAAGTTTAGCCTGAGCGAGATTTGATGATTAGAACAAATTTAAAAATGTACGCCTTAGGAAGAAGGCTTCGAATCCTTCCTGTTTGGCGGATGGTGCATTGCTTGTTGGGTTTCCAATAACGGTTGTGTATTCCAGAATGGGTCTTACATATGTCTTAAAAAGGGTAAACTTAAGCTCAGTTGCCTTTGTTTACCTTAGTATCAAATTTATTAAACGCTTGAATTTGAGTGCAATGGATGTATTATTCTGCTTCAGATATAATTTATCTTTATGAATTTTTCCTATGTGTTTTGTTGTGTTACTTTGAGGAATGATTTCATCAAGTTAAAGATTGTCGTCAGTAAGTAATAAATTCACCTTAAATTTCCATAAGATTTATTTATATGTATTGATCTGAAGTTACAGGTTTTTCAATGTACAATGGATAATCTGTAAGACTTTTTAATTATTTAGCAAAGATTGAACTATATTTCATGGATTGATTGGATAATCTAGTGTGGTGTCATCAGCATTTTTAATAATTTTCTCATGTTTAGCTGCATTATTTATTAAACGGAATACAATATTAAAGAAAAGTGTTTCTAATTATAAATCCCGTTGAGCTACATCATTGATGGGCAGTGGAAGAGATGGCATTCTGTTTATTGTGATAATGGATTGTCTCTTTGACACGTAATTAAAGATGAATTCTATTGTGTTTTTACATAAGTTTATGTTTGCAAATTCCCTACCGATTGCGTGTATAGATATTATATCAAAAGCCTTAAAGATGTCTATAAATATTATAATAGTGTCGTAATTTAAGGATAGAATATTGTGTATTTGATTTAGCAGAGTGTATTGTACATGACCGATTTCGAGTGGAACCATGCTGGTTTGGATCTTTGAATTGAAACAACGACCCATTTAGTTAAATACTGTTTTTGCGAAGAACTATATATATATATATATATATATATATATATATATATATATATATATATATATATATATATATGCAAGTATGTGTTAGCTGTTGCGAACCTAGTAACAAATTAGTTCAGTTGTGACCAGAAGGATAAACCAAAGACAGCATGAACGGAAAGTATAATCTCATGCACATTCGTTTCGGAGCCGGTATTACGCCCTTTAACCACTGTATATTTGTGTGATGTATGTTGGATAAAAGGACGGTACTCACAGTACAATGCTCACAATAAACCATTTTCTTAAATCTGTTATTGTGAGCATTGTACTGTGTGTGATTAGAGGCCTGGTGATGGAACGAGAAATACCGTTCCTAAACATTGCCAGTCAACGAAGATTAGATGTTACGTCATTTCCAAGAGGTTAGTAAGAATGATGTGGAAGCCTTCGGAGGAAAGAGACGAATCAGCACACAGTCAACACAAAGTCGAACTCGATGCGTACTTGGAAATGGGGATCAATCAGATATTTGCGAAACTGATAGTGTAAATCTTCTATCCACGAAAGGAAATGGTGGATGAAATTTTAGTATGTAATATCTGTTGCTATATCCTCATCAGTGAATACGAGGTCGAGATAGCTTTCGTGTCTGGTTGGCTGAACAACATTTTGAATGTGTCCAACCTCATCACTATTATCATCATTCACTTTCTCATGCTCATCATTATCTCCATCGCCATAACCATCATTATATTCATCCTCATCGTCATCATCGTCTACGTCCTCATCGTTAACCTCATCAGAATCATCTTAATCTTCTTTGTCATCATCATCATGCTCATCCGCATAATCATTATCGTCATCAGCATAATCATCGTCACCATCATCATCCTCATCCTTATCGTCGTCTTCATCATCGTCGTCGTCATCACCATTATCATTTTCCCATAATCATAATTATTCTCATCCTTATCTTCATCAACAACTCATCATAATTAGTCCCATGATCATCACCATCATCATTCTCATTCTTATCATCATCGTCATTTTACTCACCATCGTCGTCTTCATCGTCATCACTCACCATCCGCATTCTCATTCTCATCATTATCCTGATCAGCATCACTATTATCATAAGTCTCATCAACATCCTCATCATTATCCCCATCTTCATCCTCGTAATCATAATCATAAACATTACCTCGTAATCATCATTAACTTCATCTTCATCACAAACAACCTCGTAATCACCATCATAATTATCATCATAAACTTCGTCATCTACCTTAGCGTCCTCATTATCATCATCAAGTTCGTGACCATCATCAACCCCATCATCATCATATTTGTTATTATCATCATGATCGTAATCGTCACCATCATCAACCTCGTTATCTACAATTTAATTATCGTAATAAACCTTATTATCGTTATCATCATCAACCTCATCATCTTTATTATCATCCTCATCCTCATCATTATCCTTACACTCTTCCTCATCGTTCTCATAATCATAATCATTATCATCCTCGTGATCTGCATCATTATCCTCCTCATCATCGTCATCATTATCGTCACCATTTTCGTCGTCCTTATCTTCATCATCATCATTTTCACCTTTTCATCATTGTCGTCAATATCATCATTCTCACAATCATCGTCATCAACTCCGTTAGCATCATTATCATCATCTACCTTTCGCTAACATCCTCATAATCATCACCTTCCTAATCCTCATCCTCATCATTTTCGTCAACATCACCATCATCATCGACAGCAGCAATTTCATCATCATACACACCATCATCATTAAAATGACCTCAAACACCATCATCATTATCAGCAACAGAATAGTAATCGCCATCATCATCGTCATAATCAGTCTCATCATTATCGTCATAATCAATGTCACCAACGCCGTCATCATCATTAGCTACATCATTATCATTCTCATTTTTATGGCCATCATCTCCTTCATCATCATCATCCTCATCAAAGTCAGTTTGTCTGTTTGATATGGTGTTACTATTTTCCACTTGCTTGTGATAATTTATTGTGTTTTGTTTTGGTTGTAGCAGGTGCAGAGTCGTTCATCCTTTGCCACTTAATAAATGGCAAACTCTCTGTTACATATAACATAGCATCTTTTTATTAATATAAGAACTGGTTAATTCTTTCTTCTTAAGATGGATTTATCTAATACTTTTTAAAACTTGTGTAATATATCATCTATTTTTTAAATAACTTATCTGAATGTGGTGAAAACAGAAAAAAAATTCGGGACTTCATAGAAAGAGTAAATATTTATTTTGCGACAAAGGCTTTCTGGCTCCACATTGAAAATTAATAATATATAAATCAAAAGAAGGGTTATGTTAGGATGTATGTAACTGTAATCGATAAGTGTACAGAGCTGAGAATGATGTTATGGCTGAATGAAAAGTCGTGTAAATATAATCGCTTTATCAAAAAACTTGGTTGCACTTTACGGAAGCTACAAAGACATTTAACATGACTAAATATACAAAACGCAATCGAAATTTCAAACATATAATAGGTAAAGTTTGCGAGTTTGATATAAACAACACTCCTATTGTATATACATCTGGCAGTATAAATTAAGCAATGCATAATGTAGCAAAGTAAACAGGTTTTTTCTTTATTGGTAACTCTTCATGTATTGTCCAGCATTTGCCGAGGACATGGTTTGAATCTGGCCACGTCTGTCGTGGAGTTTGTTATTATGACCTTTGAGCCATCCTGCAGAACGCTACACAAAATTTCAGTCATATATAGCCTATACTTTGGTTGGTCTTTCATTCAGAAAGAACCTATGTTACATCTCTAGACTTAAAGTTCCACATCTCCTGGGTAAGTAGTATTTGATTGGCAGATTATATAATTCAATAATTGCGTAAATATACTATGTGCATTTGAATATTGTGGTTAAGAGACGCATATTTTTAGCGCAATATTTTTATATTGGGTTAATCCTCATCTGTTAGATTTCCGTCGCATTCTTGTTATAGGTAAGGTAGGCCGAAACACACAAATAAGTATAGCTAACAATAGTTGAAAAAACTTTATGATTGATGAAATATAATATTGGACTGTTAAATGTTTCAAGTTTATATATCTGCTTTGAATATGGCCTAAATATAAATTTTCATTATTTTTTCATATAATATCTAATATAAAAATATATGTGCTTACTAATTATTTCAAAGGTGGTGGAAGCATCAAAACTGAGTCGGACATCGAACTTCTATGACATATTTTCGGTGTTTACAAGCAAAGAAGACAGTGACGAGACTAACACCAGTCTTGGCTTGAATGACAATCTGGACTCGAAATCAGATAAAAACTCTTCTTCACCTCTCATTGGGACTGGCAATTTAAGCTACTTAACTAAGGCATACTGTGAACTTGGAGGTAAAACGAGCGAAAATGATATCAATGGCTGCTATTTGTCTGAAGGTAACATGGCGCCAAATGGCACAGAGTGTCGTTTAACTATCTCTGGTGATACTGACAACAATAAACAGTCAAATAGTTCCATTAGCAAGAGATCTATCTCCCGAGTTAAGAGGCAGATGACTGGCACTAATCATATAGAAAAGCTAAAAGGTATGTTATTATCTTTATATCGTAAAGCTTTCGCTCGTTTGAATAAGTAGCCCATATGGTTTCTGATTTCTCGTAGAACAAGCCAGGCCCATTAGATCGGATTACTCGAAATCCGAATATTTTAACATTGCTTGTTACTCCATGTAATTTGGTTGATTAAGTTTTGATGCATAAATAAGAAAAGAATGTGCAATCATCTTTGAATGTTTAGAAATAAGACTCTTAGTCTGATTATGACTGCATAGAAAATACCATTCTGGTTATCGAGCAATAACATAATTGTTGGCTATTAGCCAAAGCAAATTTGACTTTGGCGCCTGTTGATATTCAATAATATCGAGTGGCATAGAGGTGTATGGTAAATTGAAACGTCGTATATTGTACCAAAAGCAGTCTAAAGCAATATGCAGTTAGTTGGGAGATTGAATTGTCGTAGTGTGCTGCATTATATAAGTTGTGGCAGATTTAGTTGATGATTGAATTTACGCTTGTAGGAACACATACTAACTTGGCGAGTGCAAAATTATATTGTTATTGCACGTAGATTTACAACTAAACATATATTGTTCTGAGAAAATGTGACATGTCAACTAAACTATTTTCAAATTAAATTGAGATTAAGTATGGCAGTATGCCCACTATTCGCAGGCTTTTAAATAAACTGACATTGTCCAAAACAGAAATTTCCTAGCTCCATGCGAACCTGTGTGTAATTATATTTCTTCTTTTTTTAACTTTTTACATTAACATGTATTGCTTTTTCACTGTATGTGTGGACCTCTTTTTCTATTTAAACAAAATGATTATCTCTGTTATGTTTAAAATAAACTAGCTAATAGGATAGACGAAAGTACTTCTGTAAATTTATAATATATTTTTATAAATTAATATCAAGGCCTAATTTTTTCTATATTTGAAAACCAAATGTCATATTAGGATTTTCGTTAAATGTGATAAAACTTAATGTGCTTACTAGCATGTTAAAAACGCGGTCTTTGTAACTTTGATATTTGTTAACCTAAAATTGACTCCTATGCCTACATTACCCAGCCATATAGAGTTTAGTGAAAATTTCCAATACGATAAATATTATATTTAAATTATGCTCGAATTATTTTGCACATCATCGTACTGAACGTTCAGTATTTATATGTACGTGTGTGTGTGAATGTGAATGTTGATTATTCGTTAGTCGATCTGACTTTACCTGACACTTCGGTGTTTCATTTTGTGTAAGCTAGTTATTTGTTTTATAATTTTTCTTAGTTTATTTGTACAGGCTAAATCCTAGACGCATGATGGTTGAACTCTCCCAATATGAAAACACGGAATGTTATCGAAATTATATTTATGTTTTCTAAGTAATAAATAATCAACATGCACGCGTTTTTGTTTTAGACATAATGTATCCTGTAAAATATTAGCTTAAAGGATCGGGAAGATACATAAAAATCTGTAATAATAAGTAGCGTATCGTGTTTACTGGCTACTTAATTGCAGAATCCGTCAGTACAGCCCAAGCTTTCTTTATTTGTTAAAATAGTTCTTGACGAAGGAATAGTACAACATTCTATAATTATGCGGCTAATATCAATATTCTATTCAACTTACAACACGAAATTACAGTGCAACAACAAATAGAATTAGCTAATAATAATAATAATAATAATAATAATAATAATAATAAATTTTTATTTGGCAACAAGGACCATCTGACTTGACAATTGGAAAGGTCAAGATACAATTCTAAAGTAGGCATATATATAGTTGAGTGAAATAGTGACAAGCTATACTGGTTACGGTGGGGCAGTTATAAGTAGAGAAAGAAAATTACTTTCAGCAACTTCGTGTCAGTTCTTCCTAAACCAAGATAACTTTCAGTTGAATATGATAAAATCGACTAGAATAAGTCTTTCAAAAGTCAGGATACCAGTTTCCTGTGCGGGATTTGTTGCGTCCTATTGCACGAATATAAGAATTTGTTGGTGGGTGGGGAAGATTGAGCACCAGGCATCGACGTTCAAATCTCTTCGTCGCAATATTTTGAGTTTCCTTTAAGTAAATGAAATAGAATGAATGAATAATTATGGCAGATCAACAGACAATTTTAAGCAGTACATAGTAATAACTGGATGTTCATTTGTAACGTTTAAATTTCCAAGCAAGGCGTGGCAAATTCTTGCAAGTAGATGATGAATTACCAATAAGGACAAAACCAGTCTACTGGATGAATAGCCTTTTCTACACTATACAATTATTTATTTATACCGACAAGTGTATTTAATTAATGGGACAGGTGCTTTTATCAAGATTGCAAATTTGACTACAGTTATTGTTATCACCGCTCGCGCGATTAATTTTTGTTTCATTATACAAATGTGCATTTCAATTCCATTTCACCACGTAGTGTGGTGTCAATTCAATAATGACAGATTTGGGATACATAGTTGGAACGTTGGCTCTAATTGGATGCCATATGAGCTCCACCTAAAGGAAAAAATTTATCCGAGTTACATTTGTCAGTAAATAGCCGAAAATTGTGTATAGTGTACGGTAGGATGGCTCATTATTTAGAGCACCTGATTCCGAAGCAGACGTGCGCAGGTTCGTGCCCTGTCCGCGGCAACTTCTGGCCAGTACTTGATAAGTTCCCAATAAGGACGAAATCGGTCTACAGGATAAATTGCCGTTTCTACACTATACATTTCTTAGTTTATTCTGACAAATTTACGTACTTAATATGTCAGGTGATTATATCAAGATCTCAACCGTGATTACTGTAATTGTTATTACCGCCCACGCAACCAATATTCGTCTTCTTATATAAATGCAGACGTGCGCAGATTCAAGTCCTGTCCTGGCCAGTAGGTTTTGAGTTTCCAATAGTGACGAAACCGGTCTTTTTTATTAATTTCCCTTTCTACACTAAATAATTCTTATTTATACTGCCAAATGAGTTTCCAAATCGTTATTGCTGAATCTTTGGTGTATTGTTAGAACAAACGCTAGTTTATTAATCAAAATATCCTTTAGATTATGAAAAGTTTTCACCCAAATGCATGAGCATATCTGAAGCCAGCTGATCCTTAGAAGATGGTGGGCGCGGAAACCAGATAAATAGATTGCGCTTACTATGGTTGCATAGAGCAACGTCTCTCGACAACCTATTAAGGATGTCGTCAAATTGACGTAATAAGTGTGACGCGCCGTGGACGCATTAAGATGCCTCCGACAGTACCGCTAAAAGACCAGATATTTCAACCGTTTTTGTTGGAGATCGGAGTGACTGTTTTTGATGGAGTCGTCAGTTCTATTGTTAGGATTAAAATGTCAACTAAAAATTGCGGATTAAGTTTCATAGCAGCAGAGGTTAAAAATTTGCAATTCGAGGGACAAATCGTTATAACGGAGAATAAAATGATAAGAAAGGCACAATGCATAGTAAGGGAACCAAAATGCTGAAGCATATAATACAGGCAATAACAGTAATTCCGTAGGTCGAGGCAATAATAATAATAATGATGAGTAAAGTACAAGGAAGGAAATCTAGAAATCTAAAAAAGTAAAGTAAATCAAAGAATTCGCTTGCGGAATCACATTTCAAGTATTCTACAAAATAGAACCGGAACGACTGTTGAACTTCACCCGCCAAACACCCGCCAGCCTCTCCGAAGGCTACACAGATATAAATATCTTTATTATGTCTATTGCCTTCGAATATTACACAGTATATTTCTTATTAGAAAGAAAAAACACATTAGTAACAAAGTTGTTAATGGCCATTTTTTTAGAGACTACTAAACATCACTTTATAATCTTTCATCTATAAACATTCTGGATTTTCAATTGATTATGTGGATCACATTTAGTATGACTCGGTTTTACCTCTATTTCTTGTTTGGGCTGATTATTAAGTGTATATGAGTATGTGTCAGTGTGTGTGGTCGGTTGCGTGTAGGTGTCAGTCTCGTTGTATGAAGGAATGTCCTTGTTGCGATACTGAATTAATTGAAATTACCTGATCTGCGTTTTGACTAACGTAGTTTTCATTGTTCCAGTAATTTTCTTTTTTTTCATAATATTTCGATCTACATTACCGTAGATCTTCATCAGTTGCATTTCACGAAACAAACACTTGCTTCATTTGTTTCGTGAAATGCATCTGATGAAGATCTACGGTAATGCAGATCAAAACATTATGAAAAAAATGAAAATTACTGGAATAATGAAAGCTAAGTTAGTCAAAACGCAGATCAGGTAATAGTCTCGTTGTATTACAGAGTGTTGTCTGAGATCTGGTCATTTTTTACTGATGGATTATTTTTAGCTTTTTTGTCCTTTATGTGTATGAATGTTCTTTTTTCTGAATGTCGTCTTTCATTTCACCTTGTTCCTCAATTTTGTTCTCTCCCCCTATGATAACATTGCAGGGTACACGGATTGCAGTATTGAATGCTCATATTGTTATTAAATTTCTGTCGCTGTTAATGATATATATACACGACAGGGAATAGATTAATTTCCTTTGCCTTGTGTTGCGATGCGAAGTGTTTTTATCCGGTGTCTACTTGGTTATTCCATATATTTCAACTTCTTTTTGCTGAAGTCCTTTTCAATGGAAACCACATCACACAAACAATTTGAGTTGTGCTTAAGACATCTAACAATAAGTATATATGGGGCAGTTTAAACTAAATTTTCCACTTGTCATATTGAATGCTAATTGCTTGTGTGATGTGTTTTCAATTGAAAAAGACTTCAGCAACAAGAAGTTGAAATATATGGAATAATCAGGTAGACAGGTTATGTATGTTGTCGGTATGAGTTTAGCATATCATAAGTTATCCTATACAATTTATAAACTAGACCAATTTCGTCACTATAACGCACTCATCAGTAATTTCCAGAAGTTCCGCAGCCGGGAGTTGAACTAGAGGGCATTTATTTAGTATGCCTGAATATATATATATATATATATATATGACAGCTCGACAGATATTTTTGTATTTGGATATTTCAAGATATTTCGTAAATCAACTTTAAGAAGACACACATATGTGGTTTCGCGATGTAGGTGTATCCACATAATTTGAGTTAGACATTATTCGGCTAAATTAATCACTTTATGTCTGTCAAGAGTGTAAACTTATTTTTTTAGAATGCCCGAGTTTCTATTTGACTTAATAAATTAAAAATGTTTTTGTAAAAATATATATCCACATGAAAAGTTCCGGTTGTATTTGTCTTCCGAATCAGTTTCCTCAACATGCTCATCGTGGTCAAGGCACATTAATAGGATTCAAATTTTCCGTCCTAACGGATGTCGTTAGGCGTTCATTACACGTTTACCTGTCTCTTGTGGGAGCTTACCCTCAGTAACCTGTAAGACTTTCAATAAAATCTAAAGGAGAATTGATTAACTACACTACATTTTTACTGTCGTAGGGAATTCCGGTAATAATGTATAAATATTTTATGTTTATTTATTCTAGTTTGCGTAGAACCACTATATATGCAATTATGTATTATGTATTGCGTAAATAGTAACAATTTAGCTTAAATATGACCAGAAGAATACGCAAAAGTCAACATGAACAGACGATATAATCTCAAGTACACATGCATTTCCTGGTAAATGATGTCGACTGGGACGAGGGTATAATGCTTTGCTGGAATAGTCGGTGTTCTGAATGTTTGTCATTCTCAATCTTAGTATACTTTTCCTAATTAAGAAAGAATGGCGTTAATATCGTTTACAGATTTCGTATACATTATACATGGTGAGTTGGCTTTTAAGTGGCATTGCTAAAGACTTGATATGAAAGTGACTATACTATTGCTTTAATGCATAATCGCGAAGAAAGTTTCGCTTTCAGCGTGGATTTGTGGTGCAGTGCTTGTTCCTATTAAATAGTCACTATTAAACACGAAGCGCCTGTACTCATAAGATTATAGCATTGGTTCATGCTGAATTTTGCATATGGTTCTGTTTCTGTGTGAATTAACGTGCTACCAGGCATGCATTACATAATACGCAACTGAATTTACAAGTATTTGTTGCAGTCACTTTTGTTGATCCCTAGAATGCTCAGTGTATAGAATTTTTTTATTCCGCCACACCTCATAGACTTCAATTAAAAATAAGTTCTATGTGTAGATTTGTATTAAGTTCTGTTTATATAAAAAACTAATCAATTGGTTTTTATTCCAACTTTAACCTTTTATATTGTTCATATTACGAATTTCTTTCTCGCTTTGTTTTGTCAATGATAAAGAATGTAATGCTGAAAAGTTGACATCTTCATTTAGGACAGCTAATCAGAAACCAATGGATTTCTCTGAGCTAGCGATCGGACACGAAGATGGTAAATGTGTTTCTGTTCCGGATTTCGAAAATTCTGCTCAACGGAAGAGCGTTAATGTGATTAATGAATCATATTTTGGAGCTACAAATTGCTGCAGCACGAAATCGCCAACAAATTTTAATTCATTGAACAACCGTAGCCCACGCAGAACTCATTTAAAGAATTGTGGAAAGCAGAATTATATTTTGAACAAATTGTCATATTGCAAAAGGATACGTCAGAGTAAAAGAACCTCTCATGTTAGGCCGACGTCTGCATCTCTGCTGCATCAACCTGTGTCTAAAGAGCAAGTAAGGAAACGTGTTTTGGTTATCTGGTCTCGAGGCTGGACTTTAGCTATGGAATGACTCAGACACATCCATGATACATTTCTGTTCATAGGCTTCACGCTTTTCTACTTCATTGAAAATAGATAATGAAGCAATTGTGTATGTTTTTACCAATATTCTGGATGAGTTCGGTTCAAATTTTGGCAGAACTGTCTGGACGGGGTCGAATTTCTAACCATCTGCACGAGTATATCCATCTCCAACAGAAGGTTCTAAAGTTTATCTGGATAACCTACTTTCCTCTGAGACCTTTGTCTATTATAAATGCGGCTATCTATTTCTACATAAATATCTCTATACATAAATATATGAAAATATTTATGCATGCCTATATGGATATGTACATTCATACCTTAGTAAACGTCTTAATGCATATATACATACATACATACGTAAATGCATACATACATACATACATACATACATACATACATACATACATACATACATACATACATACATACATACATACATACATACATACATACATACATACATGCATACCTTCAGACATACATAAATAAATAAATACATACATACATACATACATACATACATACATACATACATACATACATACATAAATGCATACATACATACATACATACATACATACATACATACATACATACATACATACATACATACATACATACATACATACATACATACATACATACATGCATACATAAACACATACATACATACATACATACATACAAATGGACGTACATAACGCACCTAAACGTAAATACGTATATACAGACATATTGCCAGGGGACAAATAAATGAATAAGCCAGGTCTATTCACTGGACCTTTCGAGACACGGCCAAGGTGGCTGCGAGCCTATTTCATAATTTCATTGTGAGAATACGGCTCCGTTACTAGGAAAGTAGAATTTCTTTTCTGGGAGTCTCATGTTGGTTAGCATGCCAATGTTGATGGCTGTTGAGGGAAATGACTACAGATGAATATTTAAAATGAATTTAGTTTTGCGTAGTGCTGTCATCGTTCGAGCTGATACCACAATTGACGGTTGCGGGACAATTGATAGCACTCGTAGGTCGTTAAAATCCCGATTCCTTTACATTTTCAAGTGCACAGCTTGTTTTTTTATTTTTATTGATGGGTTCTCAATGGTTCCGTCACACCGAATCCGTCCTTACAAAGCTTGTCCTGAAATGTTATTAAAACTAGATTGTCGGAATTTTTCCAAATTTCTCGGACCTCATTTTCAGTGCCATCCTCAGAGTTGACACCATACTTACAGAGAAAACAACTATTGGCAAATGTGATATCCTCATTCAAGACAGATCTATTTATATTTGTTCTACTTCCTAAAGCATTTTTTTGTTTGTCCAAATAATGTTTACATAATCTCATCTTGTGTGCAATAGGTTATCGAGAGAGTAAGCTTACTAAAACTGTTTAAAGAATATAGTATTACTCTAATGTTTGAACAAGACCAGATACGAAATCTACACTATCGAATGGTATCTCGACAAAATAAGCATTTGTACTCATATCCTGTATAAATTTAATTTTCCATTTAAATATCTGTGTTGAAAACATAAACATATCTATGTATATATAATATTATACATATAAGCACTAGGGCATGTTCATATGAGTCACCTTGAGTACATAATATATTGGCAATATATGTATATATATATATATATATATATATATATATATATATATATATATATGGCACAAATGGTTAATTCTCAAGCCATCAAAACAATAATGACCAGATCTCAGACATCACTTTGCAATACTGCGAGAATGACCTTTACATGCAAACACGCATACACACAAACACAAACGCATACACACTCACCAACTAGCCAAAACAAGAAACAGCAGTAAAAACGAGTCAGATTTGTTACCACTAGCATAATCAATTGAAAACCCAAAATGTATGAATATGTATGATTGTATAAGAGATGATTAGTATTCACGAAATAAATGGCCTTTATCCACTTTGTTATTAATGTGTTTTTTCTTCCTAATTATAAAATATATATATATATATATATATATATAATGAAATTTTTGCCGACAGTTATGAGGAAAGATAAAGCAAGATATATATATATATATATATATATATATATATATATATACCAACATCTTATATGTAAATATTATATCATATATTCGTCTAAGCGCTATATCTTATTTAATCATAATTAATCATATCGGCATCTATGTGAGATCCTCCCAAAACTTGTGTAATTATTTAAATATCCATCAATTTTATATACATGTGCACATCATATATAATAAGCATATCATATAAGCAACAATGTGAGTTTCTCAATGAGTACATCAGTCATCATCATCAATTGTTAAGATTTAAATATCTACTTATATGTCTATTTATTAAAACCACACATATATATATCCCCATGATTCCAAATAAAGAAAACGTCATCTAAGAATCCTAAACATAAGTTTGGTTTGAGAGGAGATCTGAACAGAAATTTTTTTCCTAGATAATGCATGGAAATATTAGCGACTGGGGCCGATAATTGTTGTCAAATTGGAACACCTTTAACTTCTTTTCTAAATATAAAGTATGTTGAGGACATACAAATTTCAAGCATCTCCATAATAAAAGTATGTATTAGGTTTTGCGAACCTAATAACAAATTAGTTCAGTTGTGACCAGAAAAGGATAAACCAAAGGCAGCAAAAACGGAAAGTATAATCTCATGCACATTCGTTTCGTGCTTACTGGCGACTCATCAGTAGGAGCCGGTATTACGCCCTTTAACCACTATATATTTGGTAGAAGAATGTGGAATAATAGGACGGTACAATCTCCTAGACGAATGTGTAAACCTGTAATAGTGAAGCTAACATCATCTAAAGTCAACGACAATGCGACTTCAACGCTAACTCACACTATATAATATATATACCGAGTCTGTAAAGGATACTAACACTATGGCTATTGTGTTAGTAACCGATACCAACATTATTGTACCGAAAAGGTACATGGTACTAACACTATGGTTTCCGAATCGGTACATGATACCAACCTGATGGATATCAATTTATGCTATAGTTCACCGAAATTGAGAATTACAACAATTTCTGAACACCTGTTACTCCAGTAAATCCATACACTCTGGCCTTGATCGATATCAGTTATCACATTTCGCGGTAAGCATGACATCATTCAATTCAATATATTACAGTTAAATACTGTTTGTTGCGAAGAACTAATATATATGCAAGTATGTATTAGGTTTTGCGAACCTAGTAACAAATTAGTTCAGTTGTTACCAGAAGGATAAACCAAAGGCAGCATGAACGGAAAGTATAATCTCCATAATACTCCTTAACATCATTTTACTGCCTTCGAATATTTCAGGAAATTCTGTTAAACAACGTTGGACATACTTTAATGCGACCTGTATCGAAATTTTAGTATACATCGATACCACATCCAGACTTGGCAGTCTGTCATTCTTCAATAATCTATATTTTCTAATAATGGCAGTAAAGTGATTAATGTTCTTTAATATATAATCGAGAAAATAGTTGTATTTTCTTACTCTATGGCATGTAAATTTGGACATTTTATAAGTCGGACAATTCTGAACATTCACAATTATCCTAAGTGGATTATCTTGTTTATTAATCTTTTCCAAATCATATACTCTAGGAGGGACTGTGTCCCTTTGTATTGTAATGAGTTTCCGAGTACTGAATCTAATTTTCTAGGCTAAATTATTTGATTGATTAATGTCTTAACTTAACCCCGTAATTTATTTTTTGTCTTTTTGATTTAATTATAAACTTCTTCATTATTTAATTGTAAATAAATTTATCATTATAATCCGTCCTATTCACGAACAGCTTTGTCTGCTTTAAGGCATATTAAGTTATTAAATAACAAATATGATCGCAATCTTTTCAATTCATAATTCGGTTTACATTTATCCTTTCTATGTTCTAACACCAATTTGGCAACATCCAACTCAAATTTATTTTTATCTTCTTCTGTGAGGAATTTTTTGTGATCGTAACTCTTTCGTAATAATCTCCTTCTTAGTTATGCATTCCATAAGAACGGCCCTGTTCAGCCCTAGGTTAAGTATTCTCAATTCGTTATCCTGGAAATTCATAGACGATTAATTATTCACCCGTTTAGACACAGCAGACTTTTTTGGAATGATTCTTAGAGGCCTATAAATTTCCAAGTTTGCTAGCTTCTTCTTGTATCTCTGTCTAACCTTTTAATTATCTATATTCCTAGCCCAGTCAGTGAACTCTTCTATGCATTTAAGGTCTATTGTATGTAATTTCAAGAGCAACATTGATCTTATTCTAGTTTTTTCTCTAATTAGTTCATATTTCTATCTATATTGCTTTTATTAATTATTTTATTAAAGGTAGAGAAAGTTACTGATTCAGAACATTTCCTACCCTATCTAGCTAAAATGGTAGTCTGAATCTAAATTAGTTCGGTATAACATTAAATTTTGAACATAATTTCAAGAATGGTTTGTTTTACACTTGCATTAAAATTTGTATTTCTCTCGAATTGTATTTCTTGAACAGTTTCAATGTAGCCCTGTCGTATTTAGTTTGATATATTCCTTGAAAGGTGTTGAGTTTTGCGTAGTGCTGTCATCGTTCGAGCTGATACCACAATTTACCTGATTATCTGGTTGCGATCCGATTTGTTTGCATCCGCTGTCTTCCTGATTTATCCAAAAGCAAACAAATCGGATCGCAACCCAATAATCAGGTAAATGATCTATTCCCTGTCGCGCAACATGTTTCTTTTAAACCTTATTTAGGTACTGATACCACAATTGAGGGATGCGAGACAATTGATAGCATTCGTAGGTCGGTAAAATCTTGATTTCTTTACATTTCCAGGAGAATCCTTTTTTACTTGTGGCATTTCATTGCAGGTTATGTAAAAGATTAACTTGTACTAAATATATAAAACATATCGTTACTTTAAAACACATTCGAATTTTAGGCTTCGCGATTGAAGGAAACCGGTAACGCTTCATAATTTTGGTATACTTTTTACATTCGTAATTGCTGTGGCCATCTTGCTGCATTTGATTGTACACGATTGCTACAATGAGACAGCCTTGCTTTTTTTTATCCCAGGGACCTTTGCACTAACGCAGCCCTCAGTTCGAGAGACGCTGATCTTTGTTTTTACATATTTGATGCTTTTTAATTTTTGTTTTATGTAGGCTAAAGTGAAGGAAGCAATTTTTGTTATTTCTTACCTCTTTCTCTCCCGGAAACTGAAATAAAAGCTCCAGTAAATTTGATCGAAAATTTTTGGCTTCAGTTACAAGTGAAGTTTGAAGCGGACCGTTGTCATTGAACATTCTGGTCCAACAATCAAAGGTCTCAAGTTGGTCGTACCAGCAGCGTCACCTTTTTCCATGTAGTTAAAAGAATTAAATAAATTCCTTACCAAGTGAAAATTGAATGGATGAAAATGTAAGAAGTGTAGCGGTCAATAGGGTTCCATGGAAAAGTCTGGTCAATTGTATGTTACTGGCAGTTTCCTTTGAAGCCCAACGCGCAAGATAAATATATATATATATATATATATATATATATATATATATATATATATAAATATTTATTTATAGCTGTATCAGTGTATGCATATAGCCATATTATCCTAGGTTTCATCCTATCAAACTGTGTGGTAAACTCCGATGTCCGTTTGTACATGTATGTGTATTGTGCAGTTAAAGATTTTAGCATGCAGTCAGATACACCATTAAGTTTTATTGAATGGGTTCTGCTATAAAATATCACGATACCAAATTTACTAATGCATTTAATTTTCGTTCCTATACTTTTCCAATAAATGAACTATTGGGCAATTGCATCCAGCCCGAAGCCAATTTAAGTGACATTGGCCAATGGACGGACTTGGTGAACGACCAAATGTCCAACGAAATGACAGAAGCTGCGCGTTACAGATTGATTGATATGATGTTTCGAAAGGCTGTCTCAAAGCACAGCGTTGCTTCCTTTGAATCTGGCCAAACTGCTCAATGTCGACGAAAATGTCCACTGTCGGCACCCGTGTTACAAGAATCGTTTCACGACGTGAAATTTAACAAGATTCGAGATGGGCATTCACAGGTAAGTATGACATCATTTTTTTGCAAAATTCAAAGGCTCAACTAAGCGATCATTGACTGTGCGTGTGATGACGAAGATTATTTGAATCAAGTTAGCGCACTTTCACTAAACACCATTTTCATTTTTATTGAATTAGTAGCACAGTATAGCAAAACTACCATCAATTGCATTTACTGACGCATTTCGCTATTCCCTTGATATCATTAGAACAATTAGTTAAATCAAATGAGATTGATGTTTACCTGTGGTCCGCCAACTAGATTTAAATAGTTAAATTTGCCACTTGCGCAAACAACAGTTTCCTAATTGAATAACTCATATAAGTGTGATAAAAGTTACAAATTCTTGTTATTGATACGTTGAATTATGCATCCTACATTTACAGTTATATATAAAATATGCGAGTCTATTAAGTGTGAGAACCGTGCTCCTGATTTTCTAGTCATTATGTATAAATTGTTGTTTTATCCTCGATAGTCAGTTTGTCCGTCGCGCACTTACGATGACAATGAAAGGTAGAAACGCGTAAGTACGTGTAACTGACGGTAGTTATGCTATGCTTTACGTTTTATTAAATTAAATTGAATTAGAGTTTACCTCAGGTTTGCAAATATTATTTAACAAATAAACTGCAAGAAGTTATTTCCAGAGTTCTATCCTTACTTGGGTTAAACACTGCATATTCCATTACAACGTTAAACTATTTATAATCATATTTCTAAATATGCTTAGATATTATATAATTCCGTTTTTGCATTTTGATTTAAATATTTACACTTAAAGTTAATATGGCATTTTACTCTATTTTATGCATGTTCTGCGTTTAAATGCAGTGAAGCTAGCCGTTGCCGGTGGTTTTGGAATTTAGATTTTGCAAGAATAAAGTTTTTGAAATGTGCAAAATCGGCGACTGATGTTCTTGTGGCTGTTTCGTGTTTGATCCCGCCTGCTTCCCATTTTATTCAATTGGTGCTCGTATGAATAGGAACCACTAAGATGTCAGTAATTAATTCAAGTTCCGAAGCTACCTTCGACAGCAACTTTTGTGTAATTCAACTCGAATAAATCTATCTAGCACAAAGAATGGAGTTCGTGGCTCTCCTTTTAATCTAAGTCCTGTCTTCATTATTGAATCGAAAGAGGGTAAATTCCAATCTGACAGGGTTGCTTTAACATTCCAACGGGGGAATAGTCGACTTTTCATTCGTGGTAACCAGAAAACAGTCACGCTATGGAGTATATGATGCAATCTGAATTCCTATTGGTATCAGCTATTGCTCTGTATAGCATGAACAGCCAACCACCTTGGGAGAAAGCTGGTGCCTACGCTACCAACATATATAGTCTGACACTTCAGAAAAACTAGTAATGCGAAAAACCAAGCCTCTCAATTGGGTAATTGAAGTACGAGCAAAGGCAGTTAAATTGCATGATGCGTAGGATGACATTCATTATATTCAATTAGAAGTAGGCGCCCGTGGCATTTGTACTCTTCTGCACATTTATATACTATTTTACGGCATATCGCTAGCATGCAGCCATAAATTGCAAGAAAGCCTACCGTTTTCGGAATTTCCGCTTGAAACTCATGGTTTTCAGTTTCCTTTTAACTTGCCCACACTAACAAGGGCTTCGTCTTTTAAAAGCTGATGCTTCACTGGTGCATAACCAGGAGGAAATAATAAGGCTCTAAGAACGAATATATCTAGTCCAGATGGAGAGCCCTATCGAGATAAGGCACAGAGTGAAGTCCAAATGGCTTCTACATAGCACACTCTTGGCTGAGTAAAAATCAAGATTTTCACTGTTTAACTATATAAAAAAGCAAAAACTCACAATTAATTATACCAACAACAGACGAGATAGTTAAAAAGAAAATGAATCTGCAAGAAATCTGTAACAAAATCGCCAATGAGCACGCGTCAAAGCCATATCGCGCGGAACTTCCAACCAAAGACCATGATTAGCACGTAAACCACATCCTGCAGGGAAAATTGGTCGTATTATGCCCAATTTGATTGTGGTTATCTGCAACTAATTTTACCATGTCAAAATCTGTCTACCTTGTACCTTACTCCAATTTGGCGCTAGCTGGAAGATGAGTGCTTTGCTGCGCAATAAAACTGTAGTCGGTTGTATTCAACATCATATGGATAGAATGACTGATTTCGTGCCCACAGGCTTTTGCCTGTTCATGCAAAATTAATATATAAATCTAATTATTTTTGTTAAAATAGGTTATTTTTAAAATCTAGTAATCCTTTTAAGTAATAATTTGTTCTTTCAACTGCTGAAACATTCTATCAGCATTTGGCGTTGTGATTTTCATTCTACTGTTGCACATTTATCATTTAAAGAATTGACATCCAATAATGAATTTCAAACTCAAATTAAGGAGCATTTCGTCAGGCTGTTATCAGAATTATACCAAATGCCTTTTAAGTTCTGCATTGTTATATTTGTGAATGAAATAATATGCCGGATTAAAGTGTAAATCGGAGAAAACAAGTAGCATTACCTGTTTAATTTTGTCGTGATTTTGAAGTCTAATTCCTACTCGTACTAATTAGAAGATCGCATGCGAAAAACGTACACGAAAATGAGATTCCACTTTTGTTTGTGTTGATTGGTATATTTCACTTTGGTATACACCACTTATTGGTAAAATATGCCTAACACATACATTCATAAATATTAGCTCTTCGCAAACGGTAATATAGTGCATGTATAATAAAATTGTTCCATGATTATACTGAAAGGGCGATAACAATTGTCTTCCAATGCCAAATTATGTGGATTTTGCTAAAGTAGACGTTCAAACTACGTTTTTCTCCATTTCGGGGATACTTCTTGAAGCGCAACACTTCAGTTACTGTTATTCTTGCATGTTTATGCATCTCTTTTTGATAATTTACGCTATGTCCATCGCCTAAGATTATAATCAATAATAGCTTGTAAGAAGTAAACATATCATAATTGAGAGTAAGCTTATTAAGGAATACTTAATAAAACAAATGAAATTCTTCAGCTAGAACTTTCATTAGGTTCAATTTAATTGAGTGAGTGAATTATAATCTAACTTTTAGTTTCATTTATTTTTATTTACAGCAAGTAATTTTGTTTGTACAAAAGTTTTAAGCGGTTTTATTTTCTAAAATACTATTTATCACAAAATGTGGAAAAAACAAGATTTCTTTAGTAATACGCAAAAGCTACTCGTAAACTGAAAGAAACAGATTGCACGCCAGGTAGTAGATTAGTTACCTTATCCTTGTTGGACTCAACAAGGTGTTTGCATTCGGTATCTTCAATTTGACTACGAATATTTTGACTTCCGGTTTCGGAAGCCCTTGTCAACGGAAAGCACACCCAACAAACAATTTGACAGTTAAATACTGTTTGGTGCGGAGAACTAATATATATGCAAGTATGTATTAGGTGTTGCGAACCTAGTTACAAATTAGTTCAATTGTGAAAAGAAGGATAAACCAAAGGAAGCATGAACGGAAAGTTTAATCTCATGCACATTCGTTTCGTGCTTACTGGCGACTCATCAGTAGGAGCCGGTATTACGCCCTTTAACCACAATATATTTGGGTGAAGTATGTGGGATAATAGGACGGTACAGTCTCCTAGACGAACGTGTAAACCTGCAATAGTGAAGCTAATATCATATAGTCTACGAAAATGCGACTTCAACGCTAACTCTCACTATATAATACTGGAGTAACAGGTGTTCATAAATTGTTGTAATTCTCAATTTTGGTGTCCATCATGTTGGTACCATGTACCGACTCGACAACCATAGTGTTAGTACCATGTACATTTTCGGTACAATAATGTTAGTATCGGTTACTAACACATAGCCATAGTGTTAGCATCCTTTACAGACTCGGTATATATATTATATAGTATGAGTTAGCGTTGAAGTCGCATTGTCTTAGACTATATGATGTTAGCTTCACTATTCCAGGTTTACACATTCGTCTAGGAAATTGTACCGTCCTATTATCCCACATTCTTCACACAAATATATAGTGGTTAAAGGGCGTAATACCAGCTCCTACTGATGAGTCGCCAGTAAACAATTTGACAATCAGTATTTCACGAGAAAAAATTAGTTTGAAATGTCTTATTGGTACTTATTACTAGCTTTCTTAAACATAACCGTCTTCTCACTGGTTAAGTGTATGTTATATGTGTGTGTATGTATCTGCATGTGTACACTCATAGAAATGAAATTACAGTGATTTAATAATACGTAATGACGACTAACTAGATAAGCGTATGCCATGCGTATATGTATGTGCTCTAGTCTGTATTGAATTGCGAAGTAATCAGTTACTTCACGTGTACACCAATCCAAATGAAATTACAGCAATTTAGCAACATCTGACGAAATATTCGGAGTAAATTGTAGACAGTGGATGCAAACAATATGTTGAGCCCAACAAGGATAATGCAATTAACCGTAAACAGATAAATCGACTTTTAAAACGCCTATTGCTTAATGGCATTAAGGGAAACAAATTAAAACCGCAAGTCTTTGAAAAGATAATTAATTTGAATCGTCATAAAATGGATAGAGTAGACGACGGCTAGTTAGATGTCTTTACGATAAAACTTTAATCGTCAACGAAAGTAACGACATGATGCATATAAATTTCCTGGTAAATCGAAACTTCCTGACGCTTTTATTTAAATTTAATTAATTCTGGTAAGGTCAAACTCCAAAAATAACGTATTCTACTCAGAATTATGACTTTTTTATCATTAAAATTAATCCATGTGAATTAGAAATTATGGACCTTCAGTTTGCTATTGAATTCTTTTATAGCGAGTTAGTATAAAGCCTCGCTCCAATACTA
The DNA here is from genome assembly GCA_029291075.1 of Eudiplozoon nipponicum. Classification (NCBI taxonomy): domain Eukaryota; kingdom Metazoa; phylum Platyhelminthes; class Monogenea; order Mazocraeidea; family Diplozoidae; genus Eudiplozoon; species Eudiplozoon nipponicum. The sequence continues at coordinate 2,279 of JAQBSW010001059.1, read as the reverse complement.
TTCAATGGACTGCAATCACCGCTACTCACACGCAGGCCAAAACACACAAAGTATAAAGTCAATACGCGGTTAGCTAAAAATCATTAGGACATCTTTTGCATTTCCTAAAGGAAAGGCTAAATAAAAGCATAAGTTGGTATACGACTTTAAATCGCCTGTTACATGCAATACGAATAGTGCAGTGGATAGAGTCCAGATTCTAAATTAAATGTTATTCGATTTTAATCCATTTAGCGGCAAATTCTGGACTGTACTTGACGTGTCCGCATTACTGACGAAACCGGTCCATTAGATAAACTTACTTTGCGTTCTTAGTCAATGGTAAGTTTATACTAACAAATATATATGTATATATTTGGCCAATATAAACTGCACATTGCTGCAGGTAGCAAAGGAAATTTATTCCGTAGACCGATGTTATCCTTATTTAAAACTCTTCAGGTACCGTCCAGAAATATGAAGGTTGACTTCAAATTATATATATATATATATATATATATATATATATATATATATATATATATATATATATATATATATCGAGTTTGCATGATCTTGTTTTTCTCTGCTAATGCGTAATATCTGTGTTCTCCATATGGCAACTTTAATAAAGCTTTTGATATGTATATCATACTGGGCCTACTGTGTGGGATACAAACATGAAAACCGATTGTGTGAACAAATTGGCAAATGTGCTTCTGCTCGTCGTTCATATTTTTCTCTTGGGTGATTGAAAATGGTTGACGAGATTAATAAGTGAAGCAAAAACTCGAATACACTATCAGTAACTCTATTTGCCAAGATATCGTCTATTAGGCTGATTAACATAGTTGCCTGTTAAAAGACGACATAATTATACATATAAACGAAAGTCTAGATCTCTTACAAAATGTACTACACACACAGACACACACGCAGAAACATACGCAAACGCACAAATCAACATAATCAAGAAATCTAAGTAAAACGGAAGGTCAGACTAGTTGCCATCCGCATAATCAAATGAAAATCCAGGAGGTATATAAATCAAAGATTGTAAAATGTACATTAGTATTCACCAAATAAACGATCATTATCAACTTTATTGTAAAATGTTTTTTCTCTTCTTAATAAAAACATATATATACACACACACACACATATATATATATATATATATATATATATATGCGTGTGTGTGTGTGTATACATTTATACGTGCACAATAACGCACGTACAAATCTACAAATATGCATGCATACTTACAAACCTTTATCAATATATACACACAAGCATACATACATTGATATCTATCTATCCGTTCATACATCCATTCATATATAAAAACATACATACATGCATAATTTCATTTATTCACACTATTATATACGAGTTTCATCGATAAGTAAAGTGTTTGGATTTGCAGCCTCTTTACTACTGCAATGGAATTCTTTTCGTCTGGTGCACACGTTATTTTCAGCTGACTTTGCTGATTGTGGAGCAGTCTTGGTTGGATGTCTAGTTTATTCAACCATTCTGCCCCAAGATCTACCGGATTTCACTAATTTTTAAAGGTTTTCCTTCATTCAATGTTTCTTCACATAATGAATACGAGGATTGAAATCTATTTGGGGGTGCACAGTATTTTCTGCAAGTAAAATTAATGTATAGATGAATGAAAGAAATCGCAATTTTTTTTATTTACATATTTAAAAGCAAATTATTTTCAAAATAAAGAGTTTTCTGTGTAACTTTGTAATGTATAAAAATTGTTTCTTGTTTTGGTTAACATTAATTGTTTTCTATCAATTTCTATTCTGTCTTGAGATATTTCGATAGAAAAGATGAACTAGATGAAAATTAATTATTAGAAAATATGAGTAAGCATACTTACACGAATATATGCACACATACATATATACATCAATGCACCTCCATACATACATACATATATATATATATATATATATATATATATATATATATATATATATATATATATATATATACATATATATATACATACATAATACATATATATATACACACATACATACATACATACATACATACACACAAACATACATACATACATACATATATACGTACGAAGGTACATAAAACGTAACGTACATACATAAAATTCATACATACATACATACATACATGCATACATAAATACATACATACATGCATACATACATACATACATACATACATACAACATACATGCATACATACATACATACATACATACATACATACATACATACATACATACATACACACATACATACATA